>JAPDDO010000034.1:0-52168 GCA_027422415.1 Schizothorax lantsangensis
CTGACAATAAAATGCGGCGTTACTATAATTTATTATCATTTATTATAATATTATCATTTTATTTCTGCATCTGAAATGGCATGGCAGAGTAGCTGTATTTGACGTACCGTTAAACTTAGTGTGAAGCGCACGGTCGCCGTAGCTTTGTCTAACACACACACACACACACACACACCACACGTGCAAAGAAAGTACAGAGCGAGAGAGTCTTTCATAACATGCAGAATTGACGCGCTACATGTAAAATTATATTCTTGTTGTATTTTCCTGTCAAAATAACGGAGTTCCTTGTAGTGGACGGAGGTAATGCACAAACGACAATCTCATTGGCCGGTGCTCACCTTTTATCATCCCTATTTTGTTTCAGTGAATCAATTCGATCGCGAACCCGACAATGCGATTTAATATTCATGAAACCCAGCAGCTCCTTTATCCTTAGTGCGTTTTATATTGTTATAAGTGGTATAATTCGTAGTTAGTTTTGTTATCTTATCAATTTGTTCCCCCTTTTTTTATAGAAACACTAAATGACAAACAATAACTTAAGCACCACCACCAGTCCTAAGTTCAGTCAACATGACAAATATGAATTCATACTTGGTTATTCTAATTACTAAAGTTCTATCATCATATAATGCTAAATTATCATAATATCATATTATAATGCTTGACTAACTGATGCTAAGTGTCAGTAGATAAATAGTGTGATTAATGTACAATGTTTTTAATAATAATTTATTCTATTCTATTTATTAAATTATTCTATTTAGATGGATTTCATTAATTTAACATATTTAATATTGGGGCATCCAAGGTACTTGACATTTGATATTTTTTTTTTAAAGTAATGAATAGTTACTTTCCCTGGTAATTAGTTACTTTTATAATGATGTAACTCAGTTACTAACTCAGTTACTATTTGTGAGAAGTAACTAGTAACTATAACTAATTACTTTTTTATAGTAACGTGCCCAACACTGCACACAACACACATCAGTTCCAGTATTGCTAACCTGACAGCAAGTTGGTACTTTATCAAAATAAAATACAGTGAGCCAAACATCAGCGCGCGCGCCCGCCTTTGTGTCACCGTTGGCATTCGCTGTTCTTCTGCTGGCGGTTATCAAACAGCGTTGCACTGCTGCGGGCGCCCCCTTCTGGATTCGTCGCAAGGCCTCATGCACCGAACCGAGATGCCTGTACCGTGACGGTTCGATACGAATACATGTACCGTGCCACCCCTAATATATATATACGTATATATTATATACACACACATACATGTCAACATCTGTTCAGGAAGGTTTTTTTTTTTTTTTGCATTATTTCTTTGCTGCTAATTCAAACTTGCATAGGCTTTATAATGTCACTAATGAAATAAGAGAATCAAACACTGCCAAGAGGCTGCAATTAAGCTGACTGTTTTTACAGCAAACCAAATATTCTGAAACCATACTCCATCTCTTTCCCAAAGATTTTTGAATTTTTTGACACTCTGTATTTGAGCCAGCTAGTGAAGTCACTGGTCTCAGTGTGATTCAACACCTCTGCCTGCAGAGCTGGCTGCTGCGTGGAACAGCAGCAGAGTGACTCAGAGTCAACTCCATTTGAGAAATTACAAGGGCCATCAGCAGACTTAAAATAAGCCTCGAACATGCTGAGCCAGCAGCCACCTCAGATCTCAATTGCAATAGAGGATCTCTTATCGGACAGCATTTGCGCCACTGGCTGGAATAACGAAGACGGGCGGCAGCGGCGACAGCCTCTAATTTACTTCCGATGGATCAGGAAGTATGCGAGATATAATTAGAGACATGACTGACAATACAGATGCTCTAACCTAAATCTGTCCATCATGTACTCCATATTACCGTTTTATCCTGTGCCTTATCTAAGGGCACAATGATGGTAGATCATGAATCGGCCATTGTGGGATTTGAACCTACAACCTTCAG
This sequence comes from Schizothorax lantsangensis, assembly GCA_027422415.1. NCBI lineage: Eukaryota > Metazoa > Chordata > Actinopteri > Cypriniformes > Cyprinidae > Schizothorax > Schizothorax lantsangensis. Next base: position 1,956 of record JAPDDO010000034.1, read on the forward strand.
TTACCAGGCCACCTCAAAGTTTCTTGATGCCAAAACTATAATGGAGTGTGAGAGTACAGATGTACCTGTATCACTTCCTGTGACATGCTCATTATGGATCTGCTGAAAGCCTGGGATTGGCCGGGTGGTAAGATACCACACCGCATGAAGGACATCAGTGGCATGGACACGGTTGTGATCTGAAGGAGAACAGAAAAAATAGTTAACGCTTCACTGGAATTGTTTCCAACCGCTCTCAGCTTCACAGGACACAAATCTTCACAGTGGTCCAATTTGAGAAATACTGGAACAATTCTAACCCAGTTTTCAAGTTAAACTTCAACAAGATTTTTTTTTATTCTCACAGGGGATGTCACGATAGCCATTCTCCAGAGCGCAAAAGTACGTCATGAATTCCCGCACAGGGATTTTGAAGATTTCGAACAGACCGTGTCCTGGAACAAAGTGTACGCCCACCTGAGAGAATGTAACAAACAGAACTTCATTAAGACAAGACAAGCAGTGAGCCATTGAGTCCCTGCAGATTCATGTTTACTGGCACAGAGTACTGAGAAGGACCACTCGCATTACATTCAGCTAAATCTATGAAATGCCAGTCACATCAGATCAGACAATAAAAGTGTGTAATTTCGTGGATTTAACTAAACGGGAATGGTTTTAATTAGCTAAAAGGGAACCATGTTTTCCACCAAAGTGAAAAAAAACCTCTCAATTGCATTTTCCCAAAACTCAGGCCTTTTATTAGCTTAATCATTTCAACAGGATCTTTTAATACTTAGAGGTACAAAGCACTAACATAGCTGAGAATCCTGCCAGTCTTTCCTCCCGTCATCTCCTCAGCTCAAAGATCTGGAAGTTCCAGGTGTTGATCCTTTCCATGAGTGCTTCATGGTCCACCAGCATAGAGTCCAACCTTAACTCCTCGTCTCCCTGCCAGAGATCAATCACAGTCAGCTGACAGAAGGTAGAAGGTTTTGCAGTAATCTCAGCTTTGTCTTGCAGGAAAAAGTCAGAGATAAAAAGGAAAGGGTTTTACTAAGTCAGCTAAATTTATGTTGTCCTCACTTACTGTAGACCCCTTTGGGCAGAACAATAAACTGAGGGTTTGCAGAGAGATCCACTCAAGAGTCACAGCTATAAATCCAGCAACCACATAATAACGCAAAAGCATGGGAATGCATATTCACTCTGCTTCTAAACTCGGCTTGTTCAACAGCTGGCCACTTTAACAACTGCCAGATTGGCCAATAAAAGGAGTAGGAGAGCGGTGGAATCAAGACGAGGGCATTTTAGGTTACGTGAAAGAAAAGCTCTTCTCTTGCGGCCCTTTCTAAGGCAAAACAGCACTTCATAAATTAAAATTACTCATCCACAAGCAACACTGGATCTTGATTTCAGTTCCTGAGGCAATGTTTTAGACATTAATATAATGAAACTATGCGGGGATAAAGTGTACATGTAGTTCAGCATGTGTGCGTGCTCTACCTCAGGATCCAATGAGGACTGCTCCGTACTGGAGGTCTGTTCCTCTTCCTCAGGCTGGCTATTTAGTTTCCCCCCCGCTGTGTCTGCAGTCCTCTCCTCCTGAGACTCTGCCTCCAAGCTCTCCTCTCGGATCAAGTTTTCCCCACCATATTCTGCTCCTTCAGCTAAGAAAGCGAGCAAAAGCATCATTTTGAGTAATAAACCTAAGGATGGAATCAGGAATGACTCTGTTGTGATAAATGGCGTTAGTGTCATGGCTTATTAACTTTACCTGAGCGTGTTCTTTGCATCTCATTGGCTGTTGCGTGATGGCCCTCACCCACCTCCACGCTGGCCACACCTTTTAGCATCTGTCGGCCACAACTACAAAAAAAATACAATTAATTATGTTGTTTATAAGGTACAATCTAATTGAGAGGGGAAGGGTTCTAGATGTTACAGTACCTGGTGCACAAGGGGGCCGAGGAGGGACCTCGATACTGTTGCTGGAAATCAGGTGAGCTCAGCGTGTAGCCCAGCGGTTTGTGCAGGTTGACGCTGGGCTTGGTGAGGAAATCAGCGGTGTCTGGGAACTCCACTGGAGAGCGTGTGACCAGAGAGGAGCCGGGAGCAGCAGGGGAACTGTGACTCGGGGAGCTGACAGGACTCAGGCTGGGAGAAGCACCTATAGACATGAAAATCAATTTTATTCATTTATCCAATAAAAAAAAAATCATACAAAAAGGATCAAATACATTTCTGCAATTATTTAAATCCTGAATTAAAATCCTTTTGATATTTTTGTGTGGGCTTTAAGTCAAGGTGGTGTAATTGTACAGAGACCGCTAAAGGTCTGTAAAGGACAGTATTAAAATACTGACATTTTTGAAAAACTAATGTTGGCAAATATTATTGCTTTTCTGTCCAATTAAATAAGTGTGGTGTAGTCAACATACTGTACAGGTGGCCATTTCGTTGTCTTGCAACAAGAAAACAACCAGAAAGGACCCCTTCAACCCTCATGTTGTGCATCAAGATCAGTGACATTTGACTTCCATTGTATGAACAAAAACATAAAAGACATTTCTCAAAATATCTTTTATAAGTTCCACAGAAGAAAGATAGTCATACAGGTTTGGAACAACGTGAGGGTGAATAAACAATGACAGAATTTTCATTCTGGATGAACTATACCTTTAAGTATTCTATATCTCACACACATTCATACATTAATTCATTTAACTTTGGAAAATGTGTTTAATTTGTTTTTACGTTTTACTTGCTGGTTACACCACACATTTTTTAAAACCAGTCTTTAGACCAAAATATATCTTTTTTTTTTTTTTTATAAATAAATACAGATGGATAGATAGATAGACAGACAGACAGACAGACAGACAGATAGATAGACTTTGCTTAAGTATTTTATAGTAGAATTAGTTTTATTTGTCATTTACCAACATAAGAAGAGGACAGCTGTTGAAGTATTGCCACCTCCACAATTATGACATGTAAATCAGTCTGGCTAAACTCATAACTTTTACAAAATATTTTATAAAAGGAAGGTTATTTCACTCTTGATGGTTGCAGACCTGGTCTTCTGGGTATAGTGTGGCCGTAGGAGAGCGTGATGGAGGAGGATCTCTGTTTAGGAATAGTCAGCAAGTTGCTGTTGGGCCCATTAGAAACAAAACTCTGGCTGTAGGGTAAAAAAAAAAAAAAAGAAGAAAAGTCACATGACAAAATTTGTCACAACTGAGATAACTACAATTTCACTGACAGCTGAAAGCATAATAAAATGACTTAATAAATTTAAATATTTAATAAAAAGGCATGGGGGTATGGAGTATTTTATGAATGAATAATGTTCCCATTCAACAATTCCATGTGAGCCTATCTATAAGTCAAATTTGCATCAGATGAAGTTTCTTTAGCGATTCTCAACCCAGCTTCTCACAGATCTCTTTTTAACACTGCCACCTTGAGGACAAACAGTGAAATTACAGAAAGCAGTGTCCCACTAAAACTTAAACTGTTTGGTCATATTATATCACGCTTGGTGACGATTACCAATCCACAGATTCAAATGCACCTGTGTTCCTGTCCTTGCCCACCATAGAGGAGTACAGAGAGGTGTAAGGGTGCAGTCGTGAGACAGTTTGAGAGGTCTGACCTGCTGAGCTCAGAGTGAGATCTCTTTCCATTGGTGCGTTCCCAGCGTGACGAGGCAGACTCCAGTGGGGGCAGAGAGGAAGAGGCTGAACTGCGCCTCAGCTGAGGGGTAGGGAGACTGTTCCTGCTGCTCAGACCCTGAAATTACAAGGTCATTTAGGAAGTACTCAATAAACAGGCATGACTTACAGTGCACCAGTCGCAGGGACAATACCTCTGGAGATATCAAAGGGCACAACTGTGCTCATGGGCAAAGATGATGGCTACTAGGAGGGATTGAACCAGCAAATGTCCTAATGTCCCACTGTATTGATCACTTAGCCCGAGATAGTCTCCTAAACTGCCTTCTTACCTTTTCTCTCACTCATTTGTAGTATTAAAAAAAATGTTTTATTCATTTTAGATTCCAAATCATTGCATTTGGACATTTCATGAAACTGTCAAGAAATATTTTTAGTATTATCAATGTTGAGAAAAGGTCCTGCATAAGTTTTTTTTTTTGGAAACCGGGATATACAATTTTTTTCAGGATTCTTTGAAGAATAGAATCAAATTTTAAAAATAAGCTATTTAAAAGACATTATAAATGTCTGTGTCACTTTTGACAAATGTACAGTGTCCTTACAGAATTTTTTTTTAAAATAAAAATCTTACCGACTCCAAACATTTGAATGATAGTGATCGGTTCCATAATGGTTATTAGCTGATATTAGAGATTTTTTTTTCCATTCATTGTTATTGTCTATATTGGATATACAATGGCTCATACTGGAAAAGTAATTATGCCACATTTCCCATATTATTAGACTACCTTTTCATAATAAATATCCATCAATCAGACTACACATTATAATGATGTGATGCCTAAATTCATTTTAAGCATTTAAAACCACTGATTTTACTTTTTTAATATAAACTGCAATTTATTTGGTCAGTAATCTGCCTTAAAATGTATATAATTATCAGCTTACCAGCACTGGTCATAACTTTAATATCAAAGCACAGAAAAATACATTCAATTCTAAATTTATAATTATTAATTATAATCACAAGATATGTTTATACCTAAATACCGTATAGAACTATTGGCCCTTGAGCAACAACAATATAGTAGCTACTTTTTGTCAGTAGTTTGTGTGTTGCTACCTACTGTTTTAAAAGAGTAGCTTGGCTGCAGTTACACTACTTCAAATTTTGAGTGACTTGTAGCTCGGTGAGGAAAGTCTCTTTCCCAACACTGCGGCTCACCTACCTTCAGTGGCTTTCTCTCTCCTCTCTCTGAGGGGTCTTCTATCTCAGCGCAGGAGTAGAAGCCGGGGAAGGGGGTGAAGGGGTTGACCCGGGGCCGGCAGGACCCAGAGAAAGCTCCCATGAGGCTGCTGACGCTGCGCAGTGACGAGAGGACGTGTGGTGACAGAGACGGGTCCATCAGCAGGTCTGAGACCACGTTCCTGGCCTCGTTTATCACAGAGAGATCCACACCATTGCCACTCACTGCACCCTAAGCAGACAAATATTAGAACATCCATAGAATGCAAAATTAGGAAATTTGCTGCATAAAGAAACAGCAATTTACCCTGTATGTATCCGTTTATGAGACTTATACTGCCTCCTTGTGCTCATTTAGAAGTACAGCAGGATTTTATAAATTTTTTCATTTGCATTTGGCAGACACTTTTATCCGAAGTGATTTACATTGCATTAAATCTACACATTTTATCAGTGCATGCATTCCCTTGGAATCAAACCCATAACTTTGGCGGTATTAGCGCCATGCAATGTTTGAGCTACAGCAACACTACAGCATGCCATCCCGCTGCTCCAGACTTGTGCCAGTAGTAACTGTAGCAAAGAATGACTCATTCTCAGAGCCATCCATTTGATAAATCCAGCCAAGTAGCAGAGACAGTTTTTGATGATATCCACTCAGCGGAAAAAAAGGAACCGTTCATAATGATATTACAGGAAGAACTCTGGGTATCTATAAACTCAGCTAGTTTTAATCCATCTTCAGCCTTGTGCGTACATGCTGAGCTCATTTTATTGATTGTATTTAATTCAGACCTACATAATTTTTTTTGAAGGGGGGGTTGTGGTTCTGATGAAAGTAATAAAGTAGAGTGGCGGCACTGCTGCGACCTGCGTGTGTGTGCGCGTGCTCACATGTGTGGTAAAAGTGCACAGCGAGCACTTCCTTCAGGCTTTGACGTCATTTGGCAAGCTTTATGTGAGCCAGGATGAGGGTTATCCACTCGTAGGTCAGCCGCAGTAATGAGCGGCGGGCAGATGGAGGGGCTACAGGCCTCAGCATGCTAACAGGCTACAAACTGTCCTCAGATAAACCATATGAGGCTCGTTCAGACGGAAAGAAAGTGAGAGGAGATGCTGGTCTGTATGTGACGGGCCACAAAGATTATACTAATAAATAATAAAATATATAATAAATATAATTAAAACATAAATGTTCTTAACATTTAGAACCAGGCATTCTGAATAAATGATTACTAAATACATTTTATTAAATTATTTTATTTTATACACCGATTTATAAATGAAAATAGCTCACAAAGGTTCCTGAAACGTGAATTGAAAACATAGTCTGGTCTGGATATTGGCTGTTTAAGCCAGAATGCCATGTGAGTGTAAAACTTACATAAATCATGCCGATGAAATGTTGAAAAGCTAAACAGGAGTTGTACTGACCTGATATTGTGGCTTGTACCATTGTTTAAGGTCCCAGTCCCACAGGATCATCTAAAGGACACAAAACAAAGGCTCTTTAAAGCACATTTCATTCACAACTGCCACCCTGCACAAAACCTATGGAAATTTAAGACAAAGAAGCAGATAAATGAGTTATTTTTATGTTTCTGAAGTGCCTATAACCATGTAAAAATAAACACATTTGTACGTATTGGTTTGAACAAGCGTTTGATGTGAGATTGAACGTTTTGTCAACACCTGAGCAATGCTTTTCGTGAGCTGAAAGCTGCTAAATGAAACCTTTCTAGCGCTTGCAGGGTAAAAAAAGAAAACCACTGTAACCACAATGAGACGTCAACAATAGCGCTCAAAGATCTTATCTAACCAAACTACGTCATTTGACTGCATTTCCACGTTATCTGTCTCAGAGGCTCAGAGGAAAGTCACCCAACAGAAGCCAAGTCCCACAACATTATCACCAAGATAGGTCACAGGCTGTGCCTGTTTTTTGGTATCATGGAGTAGCAAAGCAACTTTTACACTTACATTGCAAAACAAGTTGTCTAAATATATATTTTAAAAAAAATATGATTGAATGGCCTTGTAGACTGAAATGTCACTAATCCATTATAAACCAAATTAGAGGCTCAAACTTAAATACAAACTTGCACAAGTCACACTCAACATGTTTAGCAACAAAACAAATATACATTTCACACTCTAAACAAACATTTAAGAAATGTGATTTTAATATGCATTCAGCTAAAGATATTTTTAATTTGGCAAATTTGGGAAGTATGAGCCATATTAGGCTGACTGACAAAAAAAAGGGGGGGTTATTGTTTATTTTTCAACATTAAGATGTTGGTTAAAGTTTATATGAATATATAAGAAAAAAATTAGGTGCTATAACTAATAAGTAAATATGTTTCTGGCCATTTTCCTGCCCACTTTATATTTCTGCAGTACAATTCTACAGTCCTACAAAGTGACAAATTAATTTTTTAAAAGGACAAATATTTCATTCAGTTTTATAGCCTCATATTAATTAAATGATTATGTATATAGTTTTATAGGAATTAAAAAAATGTTTAAAATTTAAGATTTTATAACAACCCTTTTTTAACAAGGAGTCTGGTTTATTTGTTTACAACAATAAAGAGAAATAAAATCCTTTCTTTCAGGGATATGGAAAACTTTTCATGGAACAGTGGCATAAATTAATTTAGCAACCAAGCAAACACAAATTAACAAGAGTTCAACAGTATTATCAACACAGTGGCATGTCATAGTTCTAAAATAATCAGACAAGCAACGTTCGAGAGAGTTCTCGGCCAACAACGGCTCATATGCAAGCAGTCGCCATGTTAAACTCAGAAAGTCACTGTAACCTAATGGCAGCGCAGCGTTTGCCCACATGGGGGAGTACTGGTGATATGTGAGAGAAGAGCCTGGTTTCTCCACACAACAGACAAAGCAGAAGTCCCCTGCACCTGCGCTGGCCATGTCATGTGTCACTTCCAGCAGCTCTGATCTTTAAAACCAGCAGCACTCTCAGGCACTCAGAGCTGTCCAAAAGACATGACCACAGACTCTTACTCGTCCAACACACAGGCTCAGAGAGCAACAGATGGAGCTGATGGAAACACACTCACCTGCTTTCACTGAATCAAGTGTGTAACACATAAACATTAAACCAAGACACAAATGAAGAGTTCAAACGACTTCATTCCAAGTCTGGATTGGGATTTGATTATGATGTAGACACTGTGGCCTCTTGCTCTCAAATCAGCTGTTTTACTGATCAGACAGAGATGATCACTGTCCGCATCTGCTTAACACCATCAGACATTTAGTATGGCAAATAAGCACTGCCATGGCAACCTGACAGAGGCCAGCAAACAATAGTACAAACGTCACAGCATCCAGGATGGCGGGAGATAGACAGAGTTAGAGATGTGTCAGAAAAAGGTGTCTGACACTTTCTCTCTCAAACACAGGGAAGGTTCTGTGAGTCAAAAATGACCTCTTAACATCTGACTGGTCAGATACATTCCCATTAAATCAAGCATGTGGCACAGAACTACATAAGTACATAAACACAGACTCGAGTCTTGACCCCTCTGAATGCCCCACAATGTCAGAGAGTCACTTAAGCAAATCTCGCTATGTTCTTTACGCTCTGTTGAGCTAGTAAGCTTCACAGATGGAACAGAGATTAACAGAAAAATAAAGGTGGGTCAGTTTCATAAAATCTGCTTCCTAGAATATTTTACAATATTTTGACTCTTGTATACCTGGTATTAAAATTTGTTTGGGTGAAGTGAACAGCACTAAATGTGGGTCCAAATCGTTTTGTGAGTTAATTCATATAGCTGTAAAAGCACGTGTTCACATTGCATTTAGAGTTTAACTGCTAATCCATCCTGATAGACTACTATTCAAAAGTTTGATGTCTTTAAGATAAAAAATAATAATAATAATACTTTTATTTAGCAAGTTTGGATTAAATTAATCTAAAGTGACAGTAAAGAATTTTAAATTGTTGCAAAATAAATTCTATTTTAAATAAATTCCCTTTTATGTTTTCTCTTCAAAGAATCCTGTAAAACATGCCTAATGGTTTCTACAAAATATTGAACAGCACAACTTGTTTTCAACATTCATAATAATACTGTACTTTTTTTAAAAGCAAATCAGCATATCATAATGATTCCTGAAAGATCATGGAAAATTGGAAAATGGAAAATTCTGCATTGGCATCACAGCAATAAATTAAATTTGCATTAAATGCATTAATATTAAATCAGAAAATAGTTTAAATTGTAATATTTCACAATATTACTGTATTTTAGACCTAATAAATACCGCCTTGGTGAGTATGAGACTTCTTTCAAATACATTTTAGATCAATTGACTGATTTTGACATGCAGTGAGACAGACCACATGAAGCACAGCTGAAGTAAAGTAGGTAAAGGACAATTAAACATAAAACATCATGTTTGTTTTTAGATTAAAATGCATGTATTTTTGAGAGTAACACTACGCAGATTTTCCTTGTACACTCTGACGCAGTCAGTGATGTATGTAGTCATGAAATCAGAGACTTTTCCCTTGAAATCCGATCACAAGTGGTCACAGGAGATGCACTTGAGATTCATGTAACTAGGTGTAAACACCTGTAAAAAGTTAAAGTTTATTGTCTTACCCTGACTCCATATGGGCATGCAATCTCAATCACTATTTTCAAATAAAGTTTTATATATTATAAAAGGTAAAAAAGTATTATTTTTACAAATACAATGAATTTATGAATCTCATGAATATTGTGATGTCTTACTAGAGTTGTACATTTGCTATAGCCTTGATATAAATCAAAAGGTCAAATCTAAAATATTACCTAAAATGTCTTTGAAATCAGTCTCTTATTGCTCACCAAGGTTGCATTTGTATTAGGGCTGCACGATATTTTGCATGCGATTGTCATGGCTTTACTGACGAGATGCGCATGACAATCGCATGCAAAATATCGGGCAGCCCTAATTTGTATGATAAAAAATATAAAAATTGTAATACTGCGAAATATTTTTATAATTTAATATCAATGTTTTCTATTTTAATATATCTTAAATTTTTGTAGTTTCCAGATTCCTGTGATGGCAAAGCCTTCAGTGTCACATGATCCTTCAGAAATCTTTCTAATATGTAGATTTGCTGCTCAATAAACATTTATTATTATTATTATTATTAATGATGAAAACAAATATTTTTGTGTTAAGAGTGATACATTTTTTCAGGATTCCTTGATAAATAGAGAGTTCAAAAGAACAGCATTTATTCAAAATTGAACATTTTTGTTAGAACACAAATGTTAAAAGTCTGTACTGAAGAATTGCATTTTTAACACATTTATATAAAGACGTTTAGACAAAAAAATCTGATTAAAATCTAAGCAAAAAGTAGAACAAACACCCATACATGTGTAAAAAATACACTCCCTTAATCTGACCCACAGGGAAAAAGAGAGTCTTGTTCTTTTAAGGACAGATAACCTGCGAGTGTATTGTGGGGGAAATGTGTCATATAGTATTTGCATTACAAAACACCAATTTAAAACACTCGAAAGTAGACTCTAGTCTGCAGATATTCGCCTACATAAGGTCAAAGCCATCATACTTTACGTAAACCTAAAGCTAACACAAATGACGTGGGGACTTTGCTGACAATGAGACTAAATAAAAATGAGACCTAAACAAGACTGAAAAAACCCCAGAACTTCCGCTACTAAATTGTCTTTATGAGAGAGTCAGTGTGTTGAGGTGTGAGATGGAGAGTATAGAGCATTGTGTGTTTGTGTTTGAGAGAATCTCACTCGAGTGGCTAAATAACTGCACACCGTCTGAAACAAAGAGGCCAACCAGGGCTGGCCAAACAAAAGCAGCATCATAAAAGCCACAGCACTACACACAACAGACCAGCCAGTGAACCAGAACAACAAACCAACCGCTGATGAACATGTATCACTTTACATGCAGAGAGACAGCGTTAGAGAGAGAGAGAGAGAGGGGAAAACACCAGTCTGTACTTCATGATTTTATGAAAACGAGAAACCTGTTTTATTTGATTAAAAACACAGCAAACTGTTTGTTGAAGTTTGTTAAAAGCAAATGCTGTATGATCTGAGATTAAAGACAAGGGGGTGATTTAAACTAACGTGATTTAAAAAACGACTTAACATGAATAACATATTAACCTAAATTAATAAATGAAAAAAAAAATTGTTGTTCTACAGTAACTGTATATATAAAACAGATATACTAGTAATAGTTTATATGTTCTATAGTAATAGTAGGGCCTACATAACATTTAAGAAAAAAAAAAAAGAATAATACTTTTATTCAGCAAGGATGCAACAAACTGATCAAAAACACTTTCGTATTATAATATCAAAAACACTTTTGTATTATAATAAAAAAAAATCTGTCAAATAAATTCTGTTATTCTGTATGTTCTAATTAAAGAATGTATCACAGTTTCCACCCAAATAAGCAGCACATCTGTTTTCAGCATTGTAATAATGAAAAAAAGAACTGTTTCCCAAGCATCAAATCAACATATTAGAATGTTCTCTGAAGGATCATGTGACACTGAAGACTGGAGTAATGAAAAAAATCATCATTTGTTATCACTGGAATGAATTAGAATTTGAATAAAATGTATTAAAATAGAATCAGTTATTTTAAACTGTAATAATATTTCATAGCATTACTGTTTTACTGTTGTTTTGATTAAGACTTTAAAGGATTTTTGTAGCCTTGATGAGAAGAGACTTCAAAAACAAAGAGTCCAATCCCAAACTTTTGAATGGTAGAGTATATTTATCAAAATACAACAAAAATAGATCCAAGTAAAGAAATCAGCATATAAGGGTTTGCAAAAAAACTGGGTCAGTATGTAGATAAAAGCTTCAAAAAGGAGCAACAAAAAGCCAGAACTAACATTTAAAACTTATGCCACCAAAAATACCATGTACGAAATGATGAGGTCCATATGTACAAAATGATGATGTATCTGGTTTTAGCCCACAAAATGTGGTGATTTTGAATAGCCCTATCATGTATGGTAGCAAGAGTGTGCGTGCGTGTGTGTGTGTGTGCAGCAGAGCTGAATGTGTCCCAGTCTGTGTTCCTGTGGGTGTCAGAGAGCTGACGTCAGTGCAGGCTAACGCCCCTCACGGCTCAGCTCGTCTGCAGCAGCTGTGAGTGTGGGAAAGTCCTGGCTACTCTGCAGTCAACTCCAGCCAGTCTCACAAAGACAAGGTCAACGGCCCTTTCTCAAGTCTCATCTGACCCCTAGAGACGATCGCACTTCACATTGAACATTATGACTTTTCGGCCGCATCGATCTGAATTGCACATTTCGTGTTCTCCGGGAAAACAGTGCAATGGTTCTGCATGAAATCACACAGTGAAGAATACATTTTAATCAGTTCTGATCTATCATTAAGCAACACCACAAAATCAAGAGCACAGCTACCTATAAAAAGGAAGTAGTGAAAAAGCATCTCACACCCTGTTACTTAATCAATTCATGTGTACAGCAACCTAGGGATGGGCGATATGGGCTTAAAAGTATATCACGATATTTCTGGTATTTTATTGCGATAACGATATCAATGACGATAATTCAGGGAATCCTGTTTCTTTAGAGAAAAGTATTATGTTTCCTATTTTTACTCAAAATAGGGTGTTGTGAACATTACTGAGTACATGTATAGACTGTTTAATTCATACTGGAAGCCGGAGGGCACCCTTGCGCAGAAACTCCACATATGTTTATCTGTGTTCTTCAATCTTGGGTATTTTTTTTAAAAGGAAATTATATGTATAATGCAATGCTAATCGACATAGCCTTTATCACTGTATATAATACTATCATTCTGTAATATGAAACCATGTCTGGTCACAAAAAGAAGTTAATTCAAACACTCAACTATGTTATTAAGTTCATTTGGACAAAAGCATGTCAATAAATTATATCTTTGTTGGACAACATGTTTGTAAACAGGCTCATACACATGCAAAACTGTATCACACACATGCTACTGTAGTACATTTATTCAGAACGATTTTTTGTGTGTGCACAGTACAGCCCTAACCAAACCAGTTCCAGACTGTAGAAGGAGCTCCTCATCAAGGTTATTATAGTTTTAATTTTTTTTAATTCGTTTTATTTTAATATCGTTTTCAAATTTGCTATGAAATTCAGTTTAGTTTTTATTTGTTTCATTAATATTTTTGTTAGTTTAGTTTTTTTTTGTGCGCACATTTTTATTTAGTTTTATATAGTTAGTTTCAGTTTTAATTATAGTTTAGCAGAATCAACAGATCACTTCCAGAGTGAAGGCCAAAGAAAGACTTAGCATAATTTAACCTTAGTGAGGGAAACGTTTATAGCGACAAAATTAACCCATGCTGAGATTGATAGATGGTAAAAGAAGCCTATACAAATATACACCAAAGGATGCAAGCCTTTTTACTAAATAAATCTACACAAGTTGCACTTAATGTCATATCTAAATGGTGTGTTGAGATATTTAATATGAAAATAAACGTAGCCTAATTTGGTTATAGCCTATGTCTTTTTTCTTATTTAACCATATTGTAACTGTCGTGGCAAGTTTTGTATTGTTTACAGAAAGGTGCGTTCTCATTTTTTTTTCTTCTGTTAATTATCATGTTGCGTATCTGTTTTTCTTCAAAACACCAACTTGCCTAATGATGGTTTGATTGCTTGTGTTATATGAGAAAATTAATAAGTTTGCCTACCTGATGTTGTAGATTAATGCGGGTGCGGTTCGGCTCGCGACTCGCGGTCTTTATGTCAAACGGTTCTGGTCTGGTACAGAATTAAATTAGTGCTGCTGTCGGATAACGGGTCAGGTGTTCTGTTAAGTACTGCTGGTGCACGTTTACCAAACAGGACCCGTGCAGGACTGTGCTTTAACCCGCTTTGCGTCTCTCCGTCAGAGATGCGCCATTTACAGGTATTTCCCTACACCGCCACACAGCTACTGGCATAAAGTTGGCTTGACGTTGGACGTTCGATATTCGCATATTTAGGGACCGTCTCTAAAGTTACATGCGTTATTGGAATACACTTTTCTACCTTCAATAGCATTTGAGCAGAATGACTTACCGTCATAAAAACAACTGTGAACTGTTCATCTAGGTATCAACTATAATGCACACCTTTTACATTTTTGATATTTATTAAAATCTACTGTAAATCATATGTACAAATTGCTATTTTTCACTACAAAATGGGCTCAAACGCAAATTTAAAGCTCAATAGCATTTGAGCAGAATGACTTACCGTCATAAAAACAACTGTGAACTGTTCATCTAGGTATCAACTATAATGCACACCTTTTACATTTTTGATATTTATTAAAATCTACTGTAAATCATATGTACAAATTGCTATTTTTCACTACAAAATGGGCTCAAACGCAAATTTAAAGCTCAATAGCATTTGAGCAGAATTACTTACAGTCATAACACAAACTGTAAACTGATCATCTAGGTGTCAACTATAATGCACACCTTTTGCATTTGATATTTATTAAAATCTACTGTAAATCATATGTAAAAAATGCTATTTTTCACTACAAAATGGTCTCAAACACAAATTTAAAGCTCAATAGCATTTGAGGAGAATGACTTACAGTCAAAAAAACAACTCTAAACTGTTCATCTAGGTGTAAACTATAATGCACATCTTTTACATTTTTGATATTTATTAAAATCTACTGTAAATCATATGTACAAATTGCTATTTTTCACATAAAAATGGGCTCAAACGCAAATTTAAAGCTCAATAGCATTTGAGGAGAATGACTTAGTCATAAAAACAACTGTAAACTGTTCATCTAGGTGTCAACTATAATGCACACCTTTTACATCTTTGATAATTATTAAAATCTACTGTAAATCATATCTAAAAAAAATGCTATTTTTCACATAAAAATGGTCTCAAATGCAAATTTAAAGCTCAATAGCATTTGAGCAGAATTACTTACAGTCATAACACAAACTGTAAACTGTTCATCTAGGTGTCAACTATAATGCACACCTTTTACATTTTTGATATTTATTAAAATAAACTGTAAATCATATGTACAAATTGCTGTTTTTCACATAAAAATGGTCTTAAATGCAAATTTAAAGCTCAATAGCATTTGAGCAGAATTACTTACAGTCATAAAAACAACTGTAAACTGTTCATCTAGGTGTCAACTATAATGCACACCTTTTGCATTTTTGATATTTATTAAAATCTACTGTAAATCATATGTACAAATTGCTATTTTTCACATAGAAATGGTCTTAAATGCAAATTTAAAGCTCAATAGCATTTGAGCAGAATTACTTACAGTCATAACACAAACTGTAAACTGTTCATCTAGGTGTCAACTATAATGCACACCTTTTACATTTTTGATATTTATTAAAATAAACTGTAAATCATATGTAAAAAATGCAATTTTTCAAATAAAAATGGTCTCAAATGCAAATTTAAAGCTCAATAGCATTTGAGCAGAATTACTTACAGACATAAAAACAACTGTAAACTGTTCATCTAGGTGTCAACTATAATGCACACCTTTTACATTTTTGATATTTATTAAAATAAACTGTAAATCATATGTAAAAAATGCAATTTTTCAAATAAAAATGGTCTCAAATGCAAATTTAAAGCTCAATAGCATTTGAGCAGAATTACTTACAGACATAAAAACAACTGTAAACTGTTCATCTAGGTGTCAACTATAATGCACACCTTTTACATTTTTGATATTTATTAAAATCTACTGTAAATCATATGTAAAAATTGCTATTTTTCACATAAAAATGGTCTCAAATGCAAATTTAAAGCTCAATAGCATTTGAGCAGAATGACTTACAGTCATAACACAAACTGTAAACTGATCATCTAGGTGTCAACTATAATGCACACCTTTTACATTTTTGATATTTATTAAAATCTACTGTAAATCATATGTACAAATTGCTATTTTTCACTACAAAATGGGCTCAAACGCAAATTTAAAGCTCAATAGCATTTGAGCAGAATTACTTACAGACATAAAAACAACTGTAAACTGTTCATCTAGGTGTCAACTATAATGCACACCTTTTGCATTTTTGATATTTATTAAAATCTACTGTAAATCATATGTAAAAAATGCTATTTTTCACTACAAAATGGTCTCAAACGCAAATTTAAAGCTCAATAGCATTTGAGGAGAATGACTTACAGTCAAAAAAACAACTCTAAACTGTTCATCTAGGTGTAAACTATAATGCACACCTTTTACATTTTTGATATTTATTAAAATCTACTGTAAATCATATGTACAAATTGCTATTTTTCACATAAAAATGGTCTTAAATGCAAATTTAAAGCTCAATAGCATTTGAGCAGAATTACTTACAGTCATAACACAAACTGTAAACTGTTCATCTAGGTGTCAACTATAATGCACACCTTTTAAATTTTTGATATTTATTAAAATCTACTGTAAATCATATGTAAAAATTGCTATTTTTCACCACTGAATGGGCTCAAATGCAAAATATGCCATAATTTAAAGCTCAATAGCATTTGAGCAGAATGACTTACAGTCATAACACAAACTGTAAACTGATCATCTAGGTGTCAACTATAATGCACACCTTTTACATTTTTGATATTTATTAAAATCTACTGTAAATCATATGTACAAATTGCTATTTTTCACTACAAAATGGGCTCAAACGCAAATTTAAAGCTCAATAGCATTTGAGCAGAATTACTTACAGACATAAAAACAACTGTAAACTGTTCATCTAGGTGTAAACTATAATGCACACCTTTTACATTTTTGATATTTATTAAAATAAACTGTAAATCATATGTAAAAAATGCTATTTTTCACTACAAAATGGTCTCAAACGCAAATTTAAAGCTCAATAGCATTTGAGGAGAATGACTTACAGTCAAAAAAACAACTCTAAACTGTTCATCTAGGTGTAAACTATAATGCACACCTTTTACATTTTTGATATTTATTAAAATAAACTGTAAATCAAATGTACAAATTGCTATTTTTCACATAAAAATGGTCTCAAATGCAAATTTAAAGCTCAATAGCATTTGAGCAGAATTACTTACAGTCATAACACAAACTGTAAACTATTCATCTAGGTGTCAACTATAATGCACACCTTTTACATTTTTGATATTTATTAAAATCTACTGTAAATCATATGTACAAATTGCTATTTTTCACATAAAAATGGGCTCAAACGCAAATTTAAAGCTCAATAGCATTTGAGCAGAATTACTTACAGTCATAAAAACAACTGTAAACTGTTCATCTAGGTGTCAACTATAATGCACACCTTTTGCATTTTTGATATTTATTAAAATCTACTGTAAATCATATGTAAAAAATATATTTTTCACTACAAAATGGGCTGAAACGCAAATTTAAAGCTCAATAGCATTTGAGGAGAATGACTTACAGTCATAAAAACAACTGTAAACTGTTCATCTAGGTGTCAACTATAATGCACACCTTTTACATTTTTGATATTTATTAAAATCTACTGTAAATCATATGTAAAAATTGCTATTTTTCACATAAAAATGGTCTCAAATGCAAATTTAAAGCTCAATAGCATTTGAGCAGAATGACTTACAGTCATAACACAAACTGTAAACTGATCATCTAGGTGTCAACTATAATGCACACCTTTTACATTTTTGATATTTATTAAAATCTACTGTAAATCATATGTAAAAATTGCTATTTTTCACTACAAAATGGGCTCAAACGCAAATTTAAAGCTCAATAGCATTTGAGCAGAATTAGTTACAGACATAAAAACAACTGTAAACTGTTCATCTAGGTGTCAACTATAATGCACACCTTTTGCATTTTTGATATTTATTAAAATCTACTGTAAATCATATGTAAAAAATGCTATTTTTCACTACAAAATGGTCTCAAACGCAAATTTAAAGCTCAATAGCATTTGAGGAGAATGACTTACAGTCAAAAAAACAACTCTAAACTGTTCATCTAGGTGTAAACTATAATGCACACCTTTTACATTTTTGATATTTATTAAAATCTACTGTAAATCATATGTACAAATTGCTATTTTTCACTACAAAATGGGCTCAAACGCAAATTTAAAGCTCAATAGCATTTGAGGAGAATGACTTACAGTCATAAAAACAACTGTAAACTGTTCATCTAGGTGTCAACTATAATGCACACCTTTTACATCTTTGATAATTATTAAAATCTACTGTAAATCATATCTAAAAAAAATGCTATTTTTCACATAAAAATGGTCTCAAATGCAAATTTAAAGCTCAATAGCATTTGAGGAGAATGACTTACAGTCATAAAAACAACTGTAAACTGTTCATCTAGGTGTCAACTATAATGCACACCTTTTATATTTTTGATATTTATTAAAATCTACTGTAAATCATATGTACAAATTGCTATTTTTCACTACAAAATGGGCTCAAACGCAAATTTAAAGCTCAATAGCATTTGAGCAGAATTACTTACAGACATAAAAACAACTGTAAACTGTTCATCTAGGTGTCAACTATAATGCACACCTTTTGCATTTTTGATATTTATTAAAATCTACTGTAAATCATATGTAAAAAATGCTATTTTTCACTACAAAATGGTCTCAAACGCAAATTTAAAGCTCAATAGCATTTGAGGAGAATGACTTACAGTCAAAAAAACAACTCTAAACTGTTCATCTAGGTGTAAACTATAATGCACACCTTTTACATTTTTGATATTTATTAAAATCTACTGTAAATCATATGTACAAATTGCTATTTTTCACATAAAAATGGTCTTAAATGCAAATTTAAAGCTCAATAGCATTTGAGCAGAATTACTTACAGTCATAACACAAACTGTAAACTGTTCATCTAGGTGTCAACTATAATGCACACCTTTTAAATTTTTGATATTTATTAAAATCTACTGTAAATCATATGTAAAAATTGCTATTTTTCACCACTGAATGGGCTCAAATGCAAAATATGCCATAATTTAAAGCTCAATAGCATTTGAGCAGAATGACTTACAGTCATAACACAAACTGTAAACTGATCATCTAGGTGTCAACTATAATGCACACCTTTTACATTTTTGATATTTATT
Organism: Schizothorax lantsangensis; assembly: GCA_027422415.1. Classification (NCBI taxonomy): domain Eukaryota; kingdom Metazoa; phylum Chordata; class Actinopteri; order Cypriniformes; family Cyprinidae; genus Schizothorax; species Schizothorax lantsangensis. The sequence continues at coordinate 21,047 of JAPDDO010000034.1, forward strand.
AAAATCTACTGTAAATCATATGTACAAATTGCTATTTTTCACTACAAAATGGGCTCAAACGCAAATTTAAAGCTCAATAGCATTTGAGCAGAATTACTTACAGACATAAAAACAACTGTAAACTGTTCATCTAGGTGTCAACTATAATGCACACCTTTTACATTTTTGATATTTATTAAAATAAACTGTAAATCATATGTAAAAAATGCTATTTTTCACTACAAAATGGTCTCAAACGCAAATTTAAAGCTCAATAGCATTTGAGGAGAATGACTTACAGTCAAAAAAACAACTCTAAACTGTTCATCTAGGTGTAAACTATAATGCACACCTTTTACATTTTTGATATTTATTAAAATAAACTGTAAATCAAATGTACAAATTGCTATTTTTCACATAAAAATGGTCTCAAATGCAAATTTAAAGCTCAATAGCATTTGAGCAGAATTACTTACAGTCATAACACAAACTGTAAACTATTCATCTAGGTGTCAACTATAATGCACACCTTTTGCATTTTTGATATTTATTAAAATCTACTGTAAATCATATGTAAAAAATGCTATTTTTCACTACAAAATGGTCTCAAACGCAAATTTAAAGCTCAATAGCATTTGAGGAGAATGACTTACAGTCAAAAAAACAACTCTAAACTGTTCATCTAGGTGTAAACTATAATGCACACCTTTTACATTTTTGATATTTATTAAAATCTACTGTAAATCATATGTACAAATTGCTATTTTTCACATAAAAATGGTCTTAAATGCAAATTTAAAGCTCAATAGCATTTGAGCAGAATTACTTACAGTCATAACACAAACTGTAAACTGTTCATCTAGGTGTCAACTATAATGCACACCTTTTAAATTTTTGATATTTATTAAAATCTACTGTAAATCATATGTAAAAATTGCTATTTTTCACCACTGAATGGGCTCAAATGCAAAATATGCCATAATTTAAAGCTCAATAGCATTTGAGCAGAATGACTTACAGTCATAACACAAACTGTAAACTGATCATCTAGGTGTCAACTATAATGCACACCTTTTACATTTTTGATATTTATTAAAATCTACTGTAAATCATATGTACAAATTGCTATTTTTCACTACAAAATGGGCTCAAACGCAAATTTAAAGCTCAATAGCATTTGAGCAGAATTACTTACAGACATAAAAACAACTGTAAACTGTTCATCTAGGTGTCAACTATAATGCACACCTTTTACATTTTTGATATTTATTAAAATAAACTGTAAATCATATGTAAAAAATGCTATTTTTCACTACAAAATGGTCTCAAACGCAAATTTAAAGCTCAATAGCATTTGAGGAGAATGACTTACAGTCAAAAAAACAACTCTAAACTGTTCATCTAGGTGTAAACTATAATGCACACCTTTTACATTTTTGATATTTATTAAAATAAACTGTAAATCAAATGTACAAATTGCTATTTTTCACATAAAAATGGTCTCAAATGCAAATTTAAAGCTCAATAGCATTTGAGCAGAATTACTTACAGTCATAACACAAACTGTAAACTATTCATCTAGGTGTCAACTATAATGCACACCTTTTGCATTTTTGATATTTATTAAAATCTACTGTAAATCATATGTACAAATTGCTATTTTTCACATAAAAATGGGCTCAAACGCAAATTTAAAGCTCAATAGCATTTGAGCAGAATTACTTACAGTCATAAAAACAACTGTAAACTGTTCATCTAGGTGTCAACTATAATGCACACCTTTTACATTTTTGATATTTATTAAAATCTACTGTAAATCATATGTAAAAAATATATTTTTCACTACAAAATGGGCTGAAACGCAAATTTAAAGCTCAATAGCATTTGAGGAGAATGACTTACAGTCATAAAAACAACTGTAAACTGTTCATCTAGGTGTCAACTATAATGCACACCTTTTACATTTTTGATATTTATTAAAATCTACTGTAAATCATATGTAAAAATTGCTATTTTTCACATAAAAATGGTCTCAAATGCAAATTTAAAGCTCAATAGCATTTGAGCAGAATGACTTACAGTCATAACACAAACTGTAAACTGATCATCTAGGTGTCAACTATAATGCACACCTTTTACATTTTTGATATTTATTAAAATCTACTGTAAATCATATGTACAAATTGCTATTTTTCACTACAAAATGGGCTCAAACGCAAATTTAAAGCTCAATAGCATTTGAGGAGAATGACTTACAGTCATAAAAACAACTGTAAACTGTTCATCTAGGTGTCAACTATAATGCACACCTTTTACATCTTTGATAATTATTAAAATCTACTGTAAATCATATCTAAAAAAAATGCTATTTTTCACATAAAAATGGTCTCAAATGCAAATTTAAAGCTCAATAGCATTTGAGGAGAATGACTTACAGTCATAAAAACAACTGTAAACTGTTCATCTAGGTGTCAACTATAATGCACACCTTTTATATTTTTGATATTTATTAAAATAAACTGTAAATCATATGTAAAAATTGCTATTTTTCAAACAGTTTACAGTTGTTTTTATGACTGTAAGTCATTCTGCTCAAATGCTATCGAGCTTTAAATTTGCATTTGAGACCATTCGGTAGTGAAAAATAGCATTTTTTACATATGATTTACAGTAGATTTTAATAAATATCACAAATGTAAAAGGTGTGCATTATAGTTGACACCTAGATGAATAGTTTACAGTTTGTGTTATGACTAAGTAATTCTGCTCAAATGCTACTGAGCTTTAAATTTGCATTTGAGACCATTTTTATGTGAAAAATAGCAATTTGTACTAGAGGTCGACCGATATTGGATTTTACCGATACCGATAGCTAGGTTGGACCACACTGGCTGATACCGATTAATCAACCGATAGTTTTTAAAATGGATACTGAACGAAAACTAAAATAGAGCTTTGCTATTTTAAAAAAAGCAGCAACAGTACTGAACCATAATTTGTAAATGAATACAAATTTAGTATTAATATTAATTATTATATTGATCATTAAAGTTATTTCATAGTTTACTAATGTTAAAAGAAGAAACTTTAAAAATTTAAAATGAAGCCTATTAGTAATAGTAAATGTTGAAATGAAATGAACACACTAACAAGGAACATCTTGTTAGATGCTCTTATTGTTAAGTATTACCATTTCATTTCAACAGTCATGCTTAAAGATGGCCATCTTGAAATACCTACACAAGGCCATATTAAAATTACATGCACAGGTTATTGATATTGTATGTGTACTCTCACATTTTATTTGCTGCTATTTTAGAACACTGCATTATTATCTAATCAAAATATAAAATAAATGCAAGTGACACACTGTGCAAAAGCAAAGCGCTGCGTCTTGGAGAAGTCACTGGTATCACACACACACCGGACGCGTCACGTTCAATTCAAGCAACGGTCCAAAACAGTTTATTTAATCACCAAACGGACATACGTTTGCTTCAAGAATGAACAATGTGGCATACATGAGTTTGAAGTTCGGTGTTTAAAAGAAACAGAGCAAACGGAAAGAGAGCGCGATCTGTATTACAGCTCTCTATATGAAGCATACAGACTGTATTAGAGTCACAGAAAGACAAACGTTTTGCTGAAAAATGCACAATACATAATTTATCACCTAGGGTGAAGTAATTATATTTGTCCCAAATCATTGTTAATGTACATAATGTAATTTAATAGAAAACTATGTGAATGGCGCTCTGTTCCGCGGCAGGATTTTCTGTCGGCTGTATTTAAATGCGAGTCTGGAGTTTCCCTCTCTGTGCAGCGCGCAGTGTCACATGCCAAAACAACACGTGCTGTCAGTGATTTCCACCTCTAGAGGCTGCTCTCGTACTGTATAATGACAGCAGACCATTCTCAACCACTCCAGCAACAGATGCAACACGGAAAACTATCGGCATGGATTTTTGCCGATAACCGATAGTTCCACAAATCAACTATCGGTGCCGATTAATCGGCAAAACCGATTAATCGGTCTACCTCTAATTTGTACATATGATTTACAGTTTATTTTAATAAATATCAAAAATGTAAAAGGTGTGCATTATAGTTGACACCTAGATGAACAGTTTAGAGTTGTTTTTTTGACTGTAAGTCATTCTCCTCAAATGCTATTGAGCTTTAAATTTGCGTTTGAGACCATTTTGTAGTGAAAAATAGCATTTTTTACATATGATTTACAGTACATTTTAATAAATATCAAAAATGCAAAAGGTGTGCATTATAGTTGACACCTAGATGAATAGTTTACAGTTTGTGTTATGACTGTAAGTAATTCTGCTCAAATGCTACTGAGCTTTAAATTTGCGTTTGAGACCATTTTGTAGTGAAAAATAGCATTTTTTACATATGATTTACAGTAGATTTTAATAAATATCAAAAATGCAAAAGGTGTACATTATAGTTGACACCTAGATGAATAGTTTACAGTTTGTGTTATGACTGTAAGTAATTCTGCTCAAATGCTATTGAGCTTTAAATTTGCATTTGAGACCATTTTTATGTGAAAAATAGCATTTTTTACATATGATTTACAGTAGATTTTAATAAATATCAAAAATGTAAAAGGTGTGCATTATAGTTGACACCTAGATGAACAGTTTACAGTTGTTTTTATGTCTGTAAGTAATTCTGCTCAAATGCTATTGAGCTTTAAATTTGCGTTTGAGCCCATTTTGTAGTGAAAAATAGCAATTTGTACATATGATTTACAGTAGATTTTAATAAATATCAAAAATGTAAAAGGTGTGCATTATAGTTGACACCTAGATGATCAGTTTACAGTTTGTGTTATGACTGTAAGTCATTCTGCTCAAATGCTATTGAGCTTTAAATTATGGCATATTTTGCATTTGAGCCCATTCAGTGGTGAAAAATAGCAATTTGTACATATGATTTACAGTAGATTTTAATAAATATCAAAAATGTAAAAGGTGTGCATTATAGTTGACACCTAGATGAACAGTTTACAGTTGTTTTTATGACTGTAAGTCATTCTGCTCAAATGCTATTGAGCTTTAAATTTGCATTTGAGACCATTTTTATGTGAAAAATAGCATTTTTTAGATATGATTTACAGTAGATTTTAATAAATATCAAAAATGTAAAAGGTCTGCATTATAGTTTACACCTAGATGAACAGTTTACAGTTGTTTTTATGACTGTAAGTCATTCTCCTCAAATGCTATTGAGCTTTAAATTTGAGTTTGAGTCCATTTTGTAGTGAAAAATAGCCATTTTTAACAAATTATTTACAGTAGATTTTAATAAATATCAAAAATGTAAAAGGTGTGCATTATAGTTGACAACTAGATGAACAGTTTACAGTTTGTGTTATGACTGTAAGTCATTCTCCTCAAATGCTATTGAGCTTTAAATTTGCATTTGAGACCATTTTTATGTGAAAAATAGAATTTTTTTAGATATGATTTACAGTAGATTTTAATAAATATCAAAAATGTAAAAGGTGTGCATTATAGTTTACACCTAGATGAACAGTTTTCAGTTTGTGTTATGACTGTAAGTCATTCTCCTCAAATGCTATTGAGCTTTAAATTTGCATTTAAGACCATTTTTATGTGAAAAATAGCAATTTGTACATATGATTTACAGTAGATTTTAATAAATATCAAAAATGTAAAAGGTGTGCATTATAGTTGAAACCTAGATGATCAGTTTACAGTTTGTGTTATGACTGTAAGTAATTCTGCTCAAATGCTATTGAGCTTTAAATTATGGCATATTTTGCATTTGAGCCCATTCAGTGGTGAAAAATAGCAATTTTTACATATGATTTACAGTAGATTTTAATAAATATCAAAAATGTAAAAGGTGTGCATTATATTTGACACCTAGATGAATAGTTTACAGTTTGTGTTATGACTGTAAGTAATTCTGCTCAAATGCTATTGAGCTTTAAATTTGCATTTGAGACCATTTTTATGTGAAAAATAGCATTTTTTTAGATATGATTTACAGTAGATTTTAATAAATATCAAAAATGTAAAAGGTGTGCATTATAGTTTACACCTAGATGAACAGTTTACAGTTTGTGTTATGACTGTAAGTCATTCTCCTCAAATGCTATTGAGCTTTAAATTTGCATTTGAGACCATTTTTATGTGAAAAATAGCAATTTGTACATATGATTTACAGTTTATTTTAATAAATATCAAAAATGTAAAAGGTGTGCATTATAGTTTACACCTAGATGAACAGTTTACAGTTTGTGTTATGACTGCAAGTAATTCTGCTCAAATGCTATTGAGCTTTAAATTTGCGTTTGAGCCCATTTTGTAGTGAAAAATATAATTTTTTACATATGATTTACAGTAGATTTTAATAAATATCAAAAATGTAAAAGGTGTGCATTATAGTTTACACCTGGATGAACAGTTTACAGTTGTTTTTATGTCTGTAAGTAATTCTGCTCAAATGCTATTTAGCTTTAAATTTGCGTTTGAGCCCATTTTGTAGTGAAAAATAGCAATTTGTACATATGATTTACAGTAGATTTTAATAAATATCAAAAATGTAAAAGGTGTGCATTATAGTTGACACCTAGATGAACAGTTTACAGTTGTTTTTATGTCTGTAAGTCATTCTCCTCAAATGCTATTGAGCTTTAAATTTGCATTTGAGACCATTTTTATGTGAAAAATAGCCTTTTTTAGATATGATTTACAGTAGATTTTAATAAATATCAAAAATGTAAAAGGTGTGCATTATAGTTTACACCTAGATGAACAGTTTACAGTTTGTGTTATGACTAAGTCATTCTCCTCAAATGCTATTGAGCTTTAAATTTGCATTTGAGCCCATTTTGTAGTGAAAAATAGCAATTTTTACATATGATTTACAGTAGATTTTAGTAAATATCAAAAATGTAAAAGGTGTGCATTATATTTGACACCTAGATGATCAGTTTACAGTTTGTGTTATGACTGTAAGTAATTCTGCTCAAATGCTATTGAGCTTTAAATTTGCATTTGAGACCATTTTTATGTGAAAAATAGCAATTTGTACATATGATTTACAGTTTATTTTAATAAATATCAAAAATGTAAAAGGTGTGCATTATAGTTTACACCTGGATGAACAGTTTACAGTTGTTTTTATGACTGTAAGTAATTCTGCTCAAATGCTATTGAGCTTTAAATTTGCATTTGAGACCATTTTGTAGTGAAAAATAGCAATTTGTACATATGATTTACAGTAGATTTTAATAAATATCAAAAATGTAAAAGGTGTGCATTATAGTTGACACCTAGATGAACAGTTTAGAGTTGTTTTTATGACTGTAAGTAATTCTGCTCAAATGCTATTGAGCTTTAAATTTGGATTTGAGACCATTTTGTAGTGAAATATAGCATTTTTTACATATGATTTACAGTAGATTTTAATAAATATAAAAAATGCAAAAGGTGTGCATTATAGTTGACACCTAGATGAACAGTTTACAGTTTGTGTTATGACTGTAAGTAATTCTGCTCAAATGCTATTGAGCTTTAAATTTGCGTTTGAGACCATTTTTATGTGAAAAATAGCATTTTTTACATATGATTTACAGTAGATTTTAATAAATATCAAAAATGTAAAAGGTGTGCATTATAGTTGACACCTAGATGAACAGTTTACAGTTGTTTTTATGACTGTAAGTAATTCTGCTCAAATGCTATTGAGCTTTAAATTTGCATTTGAGACCATTTTTATGTGAAAAATAGCAATTTGTACATATGATTTACAGTTTATTTTAATAAATATCAAAAATGTAAAAGGTGTGCATTATAGTTTACACCTGGATGAACAGTTTACAGTTGTTTTTATGTCTGTAAGTAATTCTGCTCAAATGCTATTGAGCTTTAAATTTGCGTTTGAGCCCATTTTGTAGTGAAAAATAGCAATTTGTACATATGATTTACAGTAGATTTTAATAAATATCAAAAATGTAAAAGGTGTGCATTATAGTTGACACCTAGATGTACAGTTTAGAGTTGTTTTTATGACTAAGTAATTCTGCTCAAATGCTATTGAGCTTTAAATTTGCATTTGAGACCATTTTGTAGTGAAATATAGCATTTTTTACATATGATTTACAGTAGATTTTAATAAATATAAAAAATGCAAAAGGTGTGCATTATAGTTTACACCTAGATGATCAGTTTACAGTTTGTGTTATGACTGTAAGTAATTCTGCTCAAATGCTATTGAGCTTTAAATTTGCGTTTGAGACCATTTTTATGTGAAAAATAGCATTTTTTACATATGATTTACAGTAGATTTTTATAAATATCAAAAATGTAAAAGGTGTGCATTATAGTTGACACCTAGATGAACAGTTTACAGTTGTTTTTATGTCTGTAAGTAATTCTGCTCAAATGCTATTGAGCTTTAAATTTGCATTTAAGACCATTTTTATGTGAAAAATAGCAATTTGTACATATGATTTACAGTTTATTTTAATAAATATCAAAAATGTAAAAGGTGTGCATTATAGATGACACCTAGATGAACAGTTTACAGTTTGTGTTATGACTGTAAGTAATTCTGCTCAAATGCTATTGAGCTTTAAATTTGCATTTGAGACCATTTTTATGTGAAAAATAGCATTTTTTAGATATGATTTACAGTAGATTTTAATAATTATCAAAAATGTAAAAGGTGTGCATTATAGTTGACACCTAGATGAACAGTTTACAGTTGTTTTTATGACTGTAAGTCATTCTCCTCAAATGCTATTGAGCTTTAAATTTGCATTTGAGACCATTTTTATGTGAAAAATAGCATTTTTTAGATATGATTTACAGTAGATTTTAATAAATATCAAAAATGTAAAAGGTGTGCATTATAGTTTACACCTAGATGAACAGTTTTCAGTTTGTGTTATGACTGTAAGTCATTCTCCTCAAATGCTATTGAGCTTTAAATTTGCATTTAAGACCATTTTTATGTGAAAAATAGCAATTTGTACATATGATTTACAGTAGATTTTAATAAATATCAAAAATGTAAAAGGTGTGCATTATAGTTGAAACCTAGATGATCAGTTTACAGTTTGTGTTATGACTGTAAGTATTTCTGCTCAAATGCTATTGAGCTTTAAATTATGGCATATTTTGCATTTGAGCCCATTCAGTGGTGAAAAATAGCAATTTTTACATATGATTTACAGTAGATTTTAATAAATATCAAAAATGTAAAAGGTGTGCATTATAGTTTACACCTAGATGAACAGTTTACAGTTTGTGTTATGACTGTAAGTAATTCTGCTCAAATGCTATTGAGCTTTAAATTTGCATTTGAGACCATTTTTATGTGAAAAATAGCATTTTTTTAGATATGATTTACAGTAGATTTTAATAAATATCAAAAATGTAAAAGGTGTGCATTATAGTTTACACCTAGATGAACAGTTTACAGTTTGTGTTATGACTGTAAGTCATTCTCCTCAAATGCTATTGAGCTTTAAATTTGCATTTGAGACCATTTTTATGTGAAAAATAGCAATTTGTACATATGATTTACAGTTTATTTTAATAAATATCAAAAATGTAAAAGGTGTGCATTATAGTTTACACCTAGATGAACAGTTTAGAGTTTGTGTTATGACTGTAAGTAATTCTGCTCAAATGCTATTGAGCTTTAAATTTGCGTTTGAGCCCATTTTGTAGTGAAAAATAGCATTTTTTACATATGATTTACAGTAGATTTTAATAAATATCAAAAATGTAAAAGGTGTGCATTATAGTTTACACCTGGATGAACAGTTTACAGTTGTTTTTATGTCTGTAAGTAATTCTGCTCAAATGCTATTTAGCTTTAAATTTGCGTTTGAGCCCATTTTGTAGTGAAAAATAGCAATTTGTACATATGATTTACAGTAGATTTTAATAAATATCAAAAATGTAAAAGGTGTGCATTATAGTTGACACCTAGATGAACAGTTTACAGTTGTTTTTATGTCTGTAAGTCATTCTCCTCAAATGCTATTGAGCTTTAAATTTGCATTTGAGACCATTTTTATGTGAAAAATAGCCTTTTTTAGATATGATTTACAGTAGATTTTAATAAATATCAAAAATGTAAAAGGTGTGCATTATAGTTTACACCTAGATGAACAGTTTACAGTTTGTGTTATGACTAAGTCATTCTCCTCAAATGCTATTGAGCTTTAAATTTGCATTTGAGCCCATTTTGTAGTGAAAAATAGCAATTTTTACATATGATTTACAGTAGATTTTAGTAAATATCAAAAATGTAAAAGGTGTGCATTATATTTGACACCTAGATGATCAGTTTACAGTTTGTGTTATGACTGTAAGTAATTCTGCTCAAATGCTATTGAGCTTTAAATTTGCATTTGAGACCATTTTTATGTGAAAAATAGCAATTTGTACATATGATTTACAGTTTATTTTAATAAATATCAAAAATGTAAAAGGTGTGCATTATAGTTTACACCTGGATGAACAGTTTACAGTTGTTTTTATGACTGTAAGTAATTCTGCTCAAATGCTATTGAGCTTTAAATTTGCATTTGAGACCATTTTGTAGTGAAAAATAGCAATTTGTACATATGATTTACAGTAGATTTTAATAAATATCAAAAATGTAAAAGGTGTGCATTATAGTTGACACCTAGATGAACAGTTTAGAGTTGTTTTTATGACTGTAAGTAATTCTGCTCAAATGCTATTGAGCTTTAAATTTGGATTTGAGACCATTTTGTAGTGAAATATAGCATTTTTTACATATGATTTACAGTAGATTTTAATAAATATAAAAAATGCAAAAGGTGTGCATTATAGTTGACACCTAGATGAACAGTTTACAGTTTGTGTTATGACTGTAAGTAATTCTGCTCAAATGCTATTGAGCTTTAAATTTGCGTTTGAGACCATTTTTATGTGAAAAATAGCATTTTTTACATATGATTTACAGTAGATTTTAATAAATATCAAAAATGTAAAAGGTGTGCATTATAGTTGACACCTAGATGAACAGTTTACAGTTGTTTTTATGACTGTAAGTAATTCTGCTCAAATGCTATTGAGCTTTAAATTTGCATTTGAGACCATTTTTATGTGAAAAATAGCAATTTGTACATATGATTTACAGTTTATTTTAATAAATATCAAAAATGTAAAAGGTGTGCATTATAGTTTACACCTGGATGAACAGTTTACAGTTGTTTTTATGTCTGTAAGTAATTCTGCTCAAATGCTATTGAGCTTTAAATTTGCGTTTGAGCCCATTTTGTAGTGAAAAATAGCAATTTGTACATATGATTTACAGTAGATTTTAATAAATATCAAAAATGTAAAAGGTGTGCATTATAGTTTACACCTAGATGATCAGTTTACAGTTTGTGTTATGACTGTAAGTAATTCTGCTCAAATGCTATTGAGCTTTAAATTTGCGTTTGAGACCATTTTTATGTGAAAAATAGCATTTTTTACATACAGTTATGTTCAAAATAATAGCAGTCCAATATCACTAACCAGATCAATCACTGTTTTTGGCAGAAATTATATTTCTACATGGCAAATATTTTACTAGTAGGTGTGGTAGAGTAATAGAAAACCAACAGACCCAACAGTCATGACATGCATGCTGTTGATTCTGTGCAACTAAATCATTAATTGAAAAGGGCGTGTTCAAAATAATAGCAGTGTGGAGTTTAATTAGAGAGGTAAACCATTCTGTGAAAAAACTGGTGTCAAACAAGTGGCCCTTATTTAAGGACGAAGGCAGCAAATGTTGTACTGTGCATTTCTCTTTGAAAATCTGAGTAAAATGGGTCATTCCAGACATTGTTCAAAAGAATAGCGTACTTTGATTAAAAAGTTGATTAGAGAGGGGAAAACATTTAAAGAAGTGCAGAAAATGATAGGCTGCTCTGCTAAAATTATATCAAATGCTTTAAAATGGCAAACAAAACCAGAAAGATGAGGAAGAAAACGGAAAACTACCATTCAAATGGATCGAAGAATAGCCAAAATGGCAAAGACTCAGCCAATGATCAGCTCCAGGGTGATCAAAGAAAGTCTAAAGTTACCTGTGAGTACTGTAACAATTAGAAGACGCCTATGAGAAGCCAAGCTATCGGCAAGAAGCCCCCGCAAAGTCCCACTGTTGAAAAAATGAAGAGGTTACAATTTGGCAAAGAACACATTGACTGGCCTAAAGAGAAATGGCGCAATATTTTGTGGACTGATGAAGCAAGATTGTTCTTTTTGGGTCTAGGGGCCGCAGACAGTTTGTCAGATGACCCCCAAACACTGAACTCAAGCCACAGTACACTGTGAAGACAGTGAAGCATGGTGGCACAAGCATCATGATATGGGAATGTTTCTCATACTACATGTTGGGCCTATTTATCGCATTCCAGGGATCATGGATCAGTTTAAGTACATTAAAATACTTAAAGAGGTTATGTTGCCTTATGCCGAAGAGGAAACGCCCTGGAAATGGGTGTTTCAACAAGACAACGACCCCAAACACACCAGTAAGTGAGCAGCATCTTGGTTCCAGACCAACAAGATTAATGTTATGGAGTGGCCAGCCCAATCTCCAGACCTTAATCCAATAGAAAACTTGTGGGGTGACATCAAAAATGCTGTTTCTGAGGCAAAACCAAGAAATACAGAGGAATTGTGCTATGTAGTGCAATCGTCCTGGGCTGGAATACCGGTTCACATGTGCCAGACTCCATGCAACACAGATGTGAAGCAGTTCTCAGAAACCGTGGCTATACAACTAAATGTTAGTTCAGTCATTCACAAGAAAGCTAAATCTTCAAGCATTTTTCAGTTTAAACAGTAAATGTTTGACTTTGTAAAGAAAAATGCAGACACTGCTATTTTTTTGAACAGCCTAATATTCCTTTTTCTTCACTTTCTGTAAAGTAATAACAAATTTGCTAAATTTTTCTTCATGTTTTGATTTAGAATAGAATGTGCAATGTTCCCAATGCATTTGTGTGTATTGAAGTAAAAGTTATTATAAGGATTTTGAGCTTTACTTGCTTTTTTAAACACACTGCTATTATTTTGAACATAACTGTATGATTTACAGTAGATTTTTATAAATATCAAAAATGTAAAAGGTGTGCATTATAGTTGACACCTAGATGAACAGTTTACAGTTGTTTTTATGTCTGTAAGTAATTCTGCTCAAATGCTATTGAGCTTTAAATTTGCATTTAAGACCATTTTTATGTGAAAAATAGCAATTTGTACATATGATTTACAGTTTATTTTAATAAATATCAAAAATGTAAAAGGTGTGCATTATAGATGACACCTAGATGAACAGTTTACAGTTTGTGTTATGACTGTAAGTAATTCTGCTCAAATGCTATTGAGCTTTAAATTTGCATTTGAGACCATTTTTATGTGAAAAATAGCATTTTTTAGATATGATTTACAGTAGATTTTAATAATTATCAAAAATGTAAAAGGTGTGCATTATAGTTGACACCTAGATGAACAGTTTACAGTTGTTTTTATGACTGTAAGTCATTCTCCTCAAATGCTATTGAGCTTTAAATTTGCATTTGAGACCATTTTTATGTGAAAAATAGCATTTTTTAGATATGATTTACAGTAGATTTTAATAATTATCAAAAATGTAAAAGGTGTGCATTATAGTTGACACCTAGATGAACAGTTTACAGTTGGTTTTATGACGGTAAGTCATTCTCCTCAAATGCTATTGAGCTTTAAATTTGCGTTTGAGCCCATTTTGTAGTGAAAAATAGCAATTTGTACATATGATTTACAGTAGATTTTAATAAATATCAAAAATGTAAAAGGTGTGCATTATTGTTGACACCTAGATGATCAGTTTACAGTTTGTGTTATGACTGTAAGTAATTCTGCTCAAATGCTATTGAGCTTTAAATTTTCATTTGAGACCATTTTTATGTGAAAAATAGCATTTTTGACATATGATTTACAGTAGATTTTAATAAATATCAAAAATGTAAAAGGTGTGCATTATAGTTTACACCTAGATGAACAGTTTACAGTTTGTGTTATGACTGTAAGTAATTCTGCTCAAATGCTATTGAGCTTTAAATTTGCGTTTGAGCCCATTTTTATGTGAAAAATAGCATTTTTGACATATGATTTACAGTAGATTTTAATAAATATCAAAAATGTAAAAGGTGTGCATTATAGTTTACACCTAGATGAACAGTTTACAGTTGTTTTTATGACTGTAAGTAATTCTGCTCAAATGCTATTGAGCTTTAAATTTGCGTTTGAGCCCATTTTGTAGTGAAATATAGCATTTTTTTTTTTACATATGATTTACAGTAGATTTTAATAAATATCAAAAATGTAAAAGGTGTGCATTATAGTTTACACCTAGATGAACAGTTTACAGTTGTTTTTATGACTGTAAGTCATTCTCCTCAAATGCTATTGAGCTTTAAATTTGAATTTGAGCCCATTTTTATGTGAAAATAGCAATTTGTACATATGATTTACAGTAGATTTTAATAAATATAAAAAATATAAAAGGTGTGCATTATAGTTTACACCTAGATGAACAGTTTAGAGTTTGTGTTATGACTGTAAGTCATTCTCCTCAAATGCTATTGAGCTTTAAATTTGCATTTGAGCCCATTCGGTAGTGAAAAATATTATTTTTTCTTTTACATATGATTTACAGTAGATTTTAATAAATATCAAAAATGTAAAAGGTGTGCATTATAGTTGACACCTAGATGATCAGTTTACAGTTTGTGTTATGACTGTAAGTCTTCCTGCTCAAATGCTATTGAAGGTAGAAAAGTGTATACCAATATCGAATGTAACTTTAGAGACGATCCCTAAATATGCGAATATCGAACGTCCAACGTCAAGCCAACTTTATGCCAGTCACACACAGCTCATATATTTTTCAGCCTAGGGGTGAGAACGTAATGATTACGAAAACGATCATTTATTTTTGTTAATTATTATTTTATTTCAGTTAGTTAATCAATAACTGTTGTTAGTTTCGTTTCGTTTTCATTTATCAAATATTTTGACATTTTTATTTTATTTCAGTTTATGAAATTGTTTTTTCATCAATCGTTTTTGTCTTAGTTTTATTTTTAGTTTACGAAAATAACCTTGCTCCTCATTTAGGATAAACTCCTCAATTGCACGTCCACCTTCAACAACTATATGTCAACAACTAGACTTTATCGTTATTATCGCGGGAAGACAAATTTTTATCGTGGGGAGAATTTTTAACGGTATATCGCAAACGATAAGATATCGCCCATCCCTACAGCAACCTGAAAGATTTTTGGTGCCAAGCATAATTATCTGACAGATATTTATCCAAGCATCTCCAATATCACTGCTTTCGTCCTTGAACTTGGGCACAACCCATCCTTAATGGCTCACAGTCCTGGTCATTACAGAGTTATGCCATCTTCTGGAAAGCAGTCAGTGACTTCATGCTGAGCAGTGATTATGTCTGGCTCTCAGTGGCTGGTGTCAGGACTCTGACGGACAGGAGAGAGGGGAAGAGGGTTATGTTGTCAAGAGGAGCTGGCAGGCCTGTGGAACATTCCTTTGCGGAGGGGAATTAAGAAGAGATACCGCGCCGTCCTGCGCTTTTCACATGGGAGCATCACTTCTCTCCAAACTACTGAGGGTAGTTACAGATACAGACCGAACTAGCTACAAGCTTCTAACGTTCCACTTGACCGAAAAGCTTCAGTATGATGGTGATTGTGTGATTACAGTCTTCCAGGAAATGACGCAAGTCATTATAAGGCGCTCTAAAACAAAGATGCTGTAAATGGGTTGATGCATCAGTTGCAGTTTTATAAATTATTAAAACTGGTTATGGGGTGATAATGGAGTCGTTCCAAAGGGAGGGTTTGAAAGCATTTCCGCACAATGTCGTCATGGGATGATGATTTTGATGGCTTTTCTTCTTTCCACAATAAAGACAATGGTTTTCAAAATGGCTCACTGTCTCTTTTTGCAAAACATGACAATCTAAACATCACAAGAATTAATTTGATTTGAGTCTGGAACGTAGTTAAGCTCCAAGACGTGTTCCAGTTTATTGTGCGTTGTTGTCTTAGTCTGAGCTCGCTAGCATCTGCTTTAGCCATCGCCATTTGTTTTGGTATTACCGTAGGGGGGCTGTGGAGGTGGGGTTATTCAGTGGTCAGCCAGGGTATCTGATTTGCTAGACTAGGAGGAAGGCAATCCTGTCCTTTCTAGAGATGTGCAAATCTATATATTTGAAAATGTTAGAAAGGGCTGTTTTTCAAAAAGGAAGCATCTAAAAAAAAAAAAACATGATGGCGGGCTACCAAAAAAGAAAAAAAAATTAAAACAATGTTCAGAGGTTTGGAGTAAGATTGTACTTTTTTTGAAAAAGGAACCCATTTTAACTAAAAAGCACCCATTACGTCAAAGTCAAAGTCAAAGTCAAAGTCAAAGTCAGCTTTATTGTCAATTCTACCACATGTACCGTACATACATACAGAGAATCGAAATTGCATTACTCTCTTACTCCCTGGTGCATACAGATAACACTAAACACTAACAGTAGAACGCACAAATATACAAATAAGGACATGTAGGAAAAAATAAAAATAAAAATAATAATAATAATAAAAAAAATAGATAAAGTGGCATAAGGCACATGGTACATAGTGCAAACCAGTGAAATACACAGACAGTGCAGAATATGAATGGTGTAGTGCAAAGAGCTTATTAAGTCTGTTCTATTAAAGTGACAAAAAGAGAGCAGTCTTTATTCAGACTGTCAGAAGAGGTAGTTGAATGAGGTCAGTCCAATGCTGTACAAAGTGACTGGTGCTTGTCACAGTGTGTGTGTGTGTGGTGTGTGTGGTGTGTGTTGTGCGGGGGGCGGGGCGGGGCGGGGGTCAGAGTTCAGTGGTGCGTGGTGTACGAGAGGGGAGGGGGGGGCAAGGACGGGAGGGAGTTCAGCTTCCTGACAGCCTGGTGAATGAAGCTGTCCTTCAGTCTGTTGGTCCTGGCCTGGAGACTCCGCAGTCTCCTCCCTGATGGAAGCAGACTAAAGAAGCTGTGTGTCGGGTGGGTGGTATCACCTGCAATGTAGAGGGCTTTGCGGGTGAGACGGGTGCTGTAGATGTCCTGGAGGGAGGGGAGAGAGACACCAACGATCTTCTCAGCTGCTCTCACTATCCGTTGAAGGGACTTGCGGCAGGACGCGTTGCAGGCGCCATACCACACAGTGATGCAGCTAGTCAGAATGCTCTCGATGGTGCCTCTGTAGAAGGTGCACATGATGGGGGCCGGGGCTCTGGCTCTTCTAAGTTTGCGGAGGAAGTAGAGACGCTGTTGTGCTTTCTTGACTAGTGCTGCAGTGTTGTTGGTCCAGGAGAGGTCCTCTGTGATGTGTACACCCAGGAACTTGGTGCTGCTCACTCTCTCCACGGTCGCACCATTGATAGTCAGAGGAGCATGCTGAGTGTGCACTCTCCTGAAGTCAACAACAATCTCCTTCGTCTTCTCCACATTCAGAGAGAGATTGTTGTCACTGCACCACCCGGCCAGGCGGCTCACCCCGCTCCTGTAGTTTGTCTCATCTCTGTTGCTGATGAGACCCACCACAGTCGTGTCATCCGCAAATTTAATGAAGAGGTTGGAGTTGTGTGACGGTGTGCAGTCGTGGGTCAGCAGAGTGAAGAGGAGGGAGCTCAGCACACATCCTTGGGGGGCCCCTGTGTTCAGTGTGATGGTGCTGGATGTGTTACTGCCGACCCGTACTGCCTGAGGTCTCCCGGTCAGAAAGTCCAACAGCCAGTTGCACAGCGATGTATTGAGCCCCAGATGGACCAGTTTATGAATGAGCTGTTGAGGGATGATTGTGTTGAATGCTGAACTGAAGTCTATGAACAGCAATCTGACATACGTGTCCGTTTTGTCCAGATGTGTGAGGGCTGGGTGGAGGGCAGTGGCGATGGCATCATCGGTCGAGCGATTGGACCTATATGCAAACTGGAAGGGGTCCAGGGAGGGGGGGAGGACAGACTTGATGTGTTGCATGACTAGCCGTTCAAAGCACTTCATGAGAATAGGAGTGAGTGCTACTGGACGGTAGTCATTGAAGCAGGATGGAGATGACTTCTTCGGGACTGGAATGATGGTGGTAGCTTTGAAGCATGTGGGGACAACAGCCTGACTTAGTGAGATGTTGAAAATGTCTGTGTCTACTCCAGTCTTCAGTGTCACATGATCCTTCAGAAATCATTCTAATATACTGATTTGTTGATCAAGAAATATCTTACTATTATCAACACTGAAAAGAGTTGTACTGCTCAATATTTGTGTGGAAACCGTGATAAATTGTTTTCAGGATTCTTTGAGGAATAAAGTTCAAAAGAACAGCATTTATTTGAAATAGAAATGGGTTGTAACAAAAGTCTTCACAACAGTCACGTTTGATCAAATGATTGTGTCCTTGCTAATATTATATACATACATACTTTTTTTGCATTAAACATGATTCGAGCAGAACTCCTGAAAAGCAAAATGGAAAAGTAAGAAAGCAGCCAAATGTTAATCGCAGGCCAGGAGCCACAAAAGTCGCTGTCATGACCCTCTTGCCAACCAACCAGATCCCAGTCACACCAGAGCGGGTGCTGGGAACAGGTGGGGAGGCTTTACGGGGTCATCAGGGCAGCCCTAGAGTTTGGCTGCCCTCTCTTTCGCCCTGCCTCTGCGCACAGCTGGCTGGCTGCTCCGCACCACATTGCCCCTCTGCTGTTTTGGCACAGCTAAGAGCAAAGAGCTCCAAAGTGACTGCTCTTTTTTTAGGGCTGAAATGAAAATCCTGCTGTCTGAAGTGTGACTGGGAGAGCAGGGAATACAGCGAATCTGAGTGTGTGACGAATCTCCAACATTGCTGACACAGAAGACACTCGAGGGAAAGAAAGCAATAGTTCATCACTGTTTGTGTGCGTCGATATGATCAAATATACATATAAATAATGTGCATATGAGCACACATTTAAACGGGCCGTCCCAGCTGTTGTGCTTCTCTGATTTACAGGTCACCCCTCTGGGGTCACCTGCCTCCAACACAAACAGATGCTGCTGACGCAAAACGGTTCGGTCCACAGTGTTCCTCTGTCACAACGCCTCCATTCCAAGAACTCTAACAGGAAACAAAGGGGGAGGCTCCAGGGTTGAATCCTGAAGGAGGGAACGAGGGTTTCCCAATGGTTAGCCTTGACTCGTGTAATCATGCTCATGCAAGTGTGGCACCTGGAGAATGAAACCCGAGCCACAGTAAATCTGTGCTGAAAGTTGTGTGTCGTTTGGTAGACCTGGCTCTGAACCTGCTGACGGTGTGATCTTGCATTTGCCACTCTCTCAAGTCACACTACCTCCATCAACTCCTACTCCTGGATTGGATTTTTCAGAGCTCTTCCAAAGTCCAGCACACAGACGGTTGGAAGGTGTCGTCAGTACTGGGACTTCTTGTTTTAAATTGACCTGTGATTCTGATAAGACATGTTACAGCAAGTAAAACTGATTAGTTGCAAGCAGTGTTTCTGAATTTCCTTTCAAACATGAAAATGTGTGAAAAAATGCACCATGAAAACAAAAAAAATACATAGAAAATAACAGCTAACAGCTTGAGAGTTCAAAAGCTGTGAACACACGCAAGGCTAATCTCTGTTAAAGTGTCTGTCTCTTCACTCATTCTTCAGGTTTTGGCTCTTGGCTGCATGCCAGACCGAGCAGAGCTTGCATAATAACAAACACGTTTTTGCAGGAACAACAAAATGCCACAAGCTGAGGAAGGTCAACAATATTACGTCAATGATGAACTTTTTCCCACAATGGTATGCTTCAGGACTAAATGGCCCATCGCTATTTGGCTTTGTTCTGCTTTATACTCATCAAAAAGTCGACATTATAAGAGTCAAAAAGTAACAAAGAACCACATGCAAACGTGTTTAGAAAGTACCTGAACTATAATGAGCACACAGACTCAAAACAAACCACACAGACAAGTTATGGTTTATATATACAAATTATCTGAAGAAACCAACCGATGTAGAATTATCCTTGCAAATTTGACATCACTACAATAATATGTACACTTCAAAAGTTTGGGTTTGGTAACACTTTTTAATGTTTCTTAAATTAGTCTCTTATGCTCACCAAAGCTGCATTTATTGTAAAATTAAAAATATTTTTTTTTGTTATATCTAATATATTTTCACAATATATAGCCTATTTTTTATATACCGCACGATCCTTCAGAAATTATTGTAATATACTGATTTGATGCTGCATTTCTTATTATCAATGTTGAAAACAGATGCTCTGCTTAATAATTTTGTGGAAACCATGATATATTTCTTTCAGGATTCTTTGATGAAGAGAAATTTCAAAATTACAGCATTTAGCTATTTGAAATAGAATCTATTTTTTTTTTATCTTTACTGTTCCTTTTGACCAATTCAATGCATTAGAAGCATTCATTTGTTTTAAAAAAAAAAAAAACTTTTGAACAGTAGTGTACCTAGCATATAGAGCTTTGTGCTTTTAAAAACTGTTAAATAAAATAATAATAAATAAATGCATTCAACAATATAGTTTTTTTTTTCAGCTGGCCCACATTCACTGGCCCCACAACATATGATAAATACCTATTTTTTGTAGCATATTACTACATATCAGAAATTTATTTTTCTTAAAATGTCAACTCAACGACAGCTATAAATTCATATAAAACACACTTTGGCTGGAAAATAATACTAATTTGTTTATAGTTTTCTACCAGCTATAACCACAAGTTATTTGAATATAGCTAATTGAATATGTCATATTTTGCAGTTTTAAATATCACTAAGGTATTGTAATGACAATACCTTAGTGATATTTAAATCTGCAAAATATGACATTCAATTAGCTATAAAAGCTATCAAAATTTTTGCAAGTCCAAAAAACAACAACAACAACATGTACACGACCAACAAACATATAATATAGTGATAACCCACTTCCATCAACTGGTCTGTAAAGTCACTGGCCCTGGGTCATCAGACCTTCCTTATTGATCCCTGAATAAACAAGAAACATGATTCACAACAAAAGTTGAAGCATGTTTTGTTAAAGTCAGTTTTGCAAGCTTATCCAAACTGTTCCAGGGCGAGCACATGAAGTTCTAGCAGGTGTGTGTGACATATTGACTGACTCTCTCAAACTCCGGCTGATAGAACAGTGTGAAAAGTCTAGAGCATGAAAGGTGAAGCAGCCTCATTCGACCAACTCAAACTACTCCCCTGCCTTTCAATTTATTATTGTCTTCTGGAACCTTTCAAGTTAAATTACAAGCTCCACAGGATCAAGAGGTATACAATTCCAAGCCACATGAAAAAACATTAGCATATTAGGTTTATCATAAAATCTCTTATTTTCAGCTTATTGCACCCAATATATTTAGCAGCTTAGGGGCATAACAACAGCTAGTATATTGCGTCCGTAGGGCAAAGTTAATGTAAGCCATCAGTGTACTTTTGAGATTAGATTCTGCGAGGTAGTTTGATCCGAAGTTAAAGCACAGCACTCAATAAATCACACTCCCATTAATAGTTTCAGACAGGTGGCATTTCATATGGGTTCAGCTTTATCTGCACCCAGTATCCTCTATTGACCTAGACCTCAGCTGTTCAACCCAGCACAAATAGGTCTAAATGACTCTGGACACTGGCTATGTGCCCTACCGTCATGAACACCCTCAACAGTCCCTCTCGATGATAAGCCTCTTGAGCTCAGCCTTCATTCGTCAGGCCACCAGTTGACCAAGTTTATCTACGTTTAGCAGACATTAAAAAAACTGCACACAGTTTTGAAATATATAAGTACAAATTATTTCTGGCATTCTTGACCAAGATTTGTTAGTCCGATATCATCTGGATGTAAATATAAATCAAAATTATCTTTGCATTTATGATTTCAAAACCAAAATAAAAGCTATTAATAGTAATTTGACACTATCAAAATAAATAAATAAATAAATAAATAAAGCAAGCAATCAAGCCAGGTACTGGAACATTCTTTAACAAATTTATATGGTGCCTTGACTAAGCTTAGTCTTGTCTAATGTCACCTGAATGTTAATCTATATTACTGCAGAGTTATCTATGTACTTTTTACTTCAATACTAATAAAATTACCAATAAAAATAAGTAATTAATACAATAAAATTAAGTAAAATAAAATAAAACTAAATAAAAAATATAATAAAATAAAACTAAATAAAAAATAAAATAAAATAAAATAAAATAAAATAAAATAAAGTAGTGAAAATATTGAAATATTCTTTAACAATTTTTTTTCTGGCATCTTGAATAAACTTCATCAGTCTGATGTCATATAGATGTTACAGAAAGTTGTCAGCACATTTCTTTTGAAGCTGACGTGCAATAGAACAATAAAACTGTGTTCAGAAATGTTACAGAACATGACCCAAGATTGACTCTAAAGTAGCCTTTGACTTCCCTGTTGTCACCATCAAACGCCAGTCATATATTTTATGTAAGTGACTTTGAAAGGAAGGGGCAATAAATAGTGTTTCCTGACAGACAGACGTTTATGCAGTAATTGTAATTGTCTTGTAAATGAAGGCTGAACGAACACAGGCCACTGTTCCTTACAGCTTGATGGAACAGAAGACACATGTACTCGCGCACACACACACACAAACGACAGCCTCACGCATAATTGATCCCTCAGAGTTTGTCCAGAACTCCAGTGTTAACATTACACCCCATAACGTCTCCAAAACGTCAACATGCTGGATACAACACGTCAAGCCCTGGAATTTTTCGCTCCGTGGAGCACGGCTCATGCCAGACTGATTTGTGTCAAGTAAAGCCAAACACACAAACAACGCTGGCAGAGAGGCGTCCTCTCATGCGGAGGGGAAAGAGAGTCAGAGAACAACAGGAAGACTCTACCTGATATGGCCATGGCTGCCAGATAGGCCCAGGCTGGAAGCCTTGTAAGGGAACATCTGGCTTTATCTTGGAATCAGCACGGACAGACCTCTCACATAAACACAGGCGTTCTAGAGCGCTGCACATCTCTAGTCACTAACAAGCCTGTGAACGGCGCCGAGCTGCCATCTATTAGAGAACCCAGAGAAATCACCTGTTGACAAGTGAATCATTTACAAACAAGTGGATGCTTGGGGCCACAGGCTTCTTAACTGCTTATCAAAGCGTTCATATAACCATGAGTTCTTCTTCCTGCTTAACTCTTACATACATATCAATCATATCCAACGAATGAACTGTAAATCAGGGGTCTCGAACTCAAATGACCTGGAGGCCTCTAACCAGTTGGTGCCGCTGACAGCCGTTAAAAAGTTAAAACAGATTCAAGTTACCAAATGACAGCAATGTAGGCCTATATGTTTACATATTGTATGTGAAAATCTAATGAATAAACAACCAAGTAAACAGTTTATGTAAAATATTACATATATTTTATATACATTATAAATTATAGTAATAATTATAATTAACAATGAGAAATATATTTAAAATAATATATTATTATACATTAGGAATTATACATATTATATATTTTTTATACATTATAAATGATAGAAAAAACAATTAACAAATAAAAAGCATTTACAAATAATAAAAACTAATTAATATTCCGCTAAAAAAAAATAGCTGGCTTTTATGTAACTGTCATAAGAAATATAAAACAACTGAAAATATATGGCAACCAAAGAACACACACGGTTTGTGTAAATAATATTATTTTAGCTGGGCAAGGAGCTGGTCTAGCTGTGCAGCCTATCAAAAACAGAAACAGGTCTTCCTTCCAGTGTAGACGGCACTGTTGATTATGTTGGGAGGGATCTGCTTTTGTCGTGACAGACGGGCGTCGTCAAACTTTTTTGATGTATGGAAGCATGCAGTCTTGTTTGTTGTTCTAGGGTACAGTTTATATTTGTATTTAAGGCCTGTAAAAAGCCATACAGAAAAATATTTAGCCTACTGTATTTCAGGCTACTGATAAACCAACCTTTTGGAGAACTAATGTATACTATGATTTGAAAATAGTGTATATCCCAGTTGGAATGCAAATGTTAATAAACATTTTATATATATATTAGGGCTGTCAATCGATAAAAAAAATGTAATCTCGATTAATCGCATGATTGTCATGAGTTAATTCGTGATTAATCGTAATTAATCGCACATTTTTATTTATTCTAAATGTACCTTAAATTAATACTTTTCAAATGTTTAATGCTCTAATCAACATGGGCATGGACAAATATGGATACTTTATGCAAATGTATGTTTATTATTATTGAAACCATAGTAAGCATAGAGCATGACGAGTAGACATGTTTCAAAGGTCATAGATGTTTTTCAAAGAACTTGTTCATGTCTATTAGACACATGAAAATAGAAATAGCAGGTTCCCATTTATTCTCTTTCTTTGCACTGAACAATTTACTGACACAAACCTGCTTACATTTTTGCACACAGGGCAGCTCTTCTTCTGAAAATGCAAAATGTACATTTATTATTTATTATTACATTTGTTTCCCTCTCTGTGCCCACATACTGTATTTTGATGAAGCTAAATTCTCAATAAAACTGTTTTCATTGGTATATTTTACTGTTTCTGTTGTCAGACAATGGAATGAATATGAAATAGTGACTGAAACGCGACCCATTAAGAATACATAACCAGCTCTCCCTTCCAAGATGTTAATCTGCACAACAAATCATGATAATCTCACCGTCTTCTGATGAAATCAAATACACATAAGATAAAGACAATAGCTGTGCTGTGATTTCGGCTATACTTGCATGTAAAATTAGAGAAGCAACATAATATCTGTGTTTAACTGAATTAAACATGGAAACTGAGAAACTGAGCAGACGCAGAGAGAGAGAGAGAGAGAGATATGCGAGCGCTGAACAGAGCAGACACAGAGAGAGAGAGAGAGAGAGAGAGAGAGAGAGAGAGAGAGAGGTATGTGCACGCTGAACAGAGCAGACACACACAGAGAGAGAGAGAGAGGGGTGTGTGCGCGTGCTGGGAGAGCAAGACCTCGCGCTCGCGCGGCAGTACCGGTGATTCTCAGAAACTAGGTTTGGGCACTTTTTTGAAGGGAAAAAAATCGCTAAAGGGGTCTGCAATGTTCCTAAGTTGGCAACACTGTGCATCTCCATTTCTCCAACTACGGGTTGGGCCACGGGTCAAACAGAAAATACGCGCTGCGTTAATCGCGCGTTAAAAAAATTAGTGCCGTTAAAATGAATTTGCGTTAACGCGTTATTAACGATACTACCCAGTTTACACAGTTTATCAATAAACATGCAGCTATGTTAAGACAAGACACTAGAGGCAAAAACAATTGTTTTTATTTCCATTACTGGAAACTTTGTAAATTTTGGCCTATTTTGTTTTTCATAACATGTTGTTTCAGACTAATGGAAAGAAAACATCCAAAATACACTTAAGTGTTTATTTTAGTTCACCTTATCTATTAGCAGATTTTAATTCTATTACACGATATAATATATATAATTAATATAATATAATTATATTATATTATAGATATAAATATATTTAAAGGCCATTTTCTCACAAATGAATTATCCTATCAATATTCTGAACATTTTTACAAGGGGGTTTGTTGATATATCATTTGTCTGATTCCTAAAACGATGAAAATCTCTTCTTTTTTTTTGGCTGTTGACAGCATTTTCTGATTCATGGAATATAAAAAAAAAAACATTGACTCTAAAATGACAACAAAATTAAACTGAATCAGGCTTTATCGAATGTTCAGATTTCTATTCTGAAAATGTACGCAAATTAGTGCACATTTAATTAGATTATGCCTCATTTGCATATTTTTATTTTTTTTAGAAAACTTGTAATACTAAAACGTTTGCAATACTTATTGTAATCAATCAACTGGGAAAGTATGGTGATATCTTACCCAGTTCACCTGGGGTATCTTGACAGTACTGAATACTACACTAAAAGTCGCAGCAATGATACAATCGGCACACGTTGACAAAAGTGAATAATACCAGCAATAAGGGATTTCATAGAAAGTTTTTTGATGATTGTGGCAGTAGTGTTAAGCATTGAGCTCACAGGCGGGTTGTTGTTAAAGAGCAGCGGACGACGAGGAAGAGCTCTGACAGCTGAGAAGGGATCAGGGCAGGAAAGGTCAGCCATCTAGTGTGCGGCCATAGTATGTGATGCCTGCCCTTGCTTCACAGTGGGATCTCACATGCGCAAATATGACTTCACGCTAACATGTTCTCTGTCTTACACAAGAGTCTGGAAAGTAACACAAGACAAGACTGTAAACCGAACTAATCTTCCCCAAACTCACTGGCACAGCCATGTTATCGTGATCTTGCACCTGACAAACTGTGTTCTCTGCCTGCTGTCAATCAGCACAATCAAATCATGGGTATTCTGGCCAAAACACTAATAAAATATCAGACACTGACTTTTTTCAGGGCATGCTTTGCGAAATGCCTGAAAAATGCCCTCTTGTCGCCAAATGTGAGTGTAATGATTTGTTTTACGAGAAACATAAAAATGGTCCTTTGTTGGCAAGGTGAGTGTTGTTCTGGATCAAGAGGCCAACTCATGACAGGAGAGTGTGAAATGTGTAGAACACTGTATGTATGTACGTAGGTGAGAAATCAGAAATCCAGGCATCATATCAAACAAGGCCTCAACCACCATCTGATGTGCAGAGAGCAAGGAAGCATTTAACTGATCAAAAGTCACAGTAAAAACATTTATAATGCTAGAAAGGTTTTCCATTTCATATAAATGTTGTTTTATTTCAATTGAAAAAAAGTATCATGGTTTCCACAAAAAAATATTAAGCAGCACAAATGTTTTCAACATTCATAATAATAAGAAATATTTTAAGCATCATATTAGCATATTAGAATGATTTCTGAAGGCTGATGTTACATTAAAATATAGAAGACTGTTCTTTTAAATTGTAACAACATTTCACAATATTAGAGTATTTTGATCAAATAAATACAGCCTTGCTTGGTGAGCAAAAGACAATTTTCAAAAACATAAAAAAAAACTATATTAGAAAATATATTTGAAAATTACACCACATTTTTAAATCATTAAAACAATTTTTTTTATTAAAACAGTATAAAATAACAAATATAAAGATTACTATCTGAAAACTAACTAGATTTTTCCTTTTCATTATTTTAGACATTCTTCTGTCATTCCCTTAAATGCACAGCCTGGTCATCACAAATGCTGCCACCAAGAAACCATTTTAAAAATACACCTGATGTGATTCTCTGCCTTCAGTTTATGCTGCTCCCTCACTCCTCGGTGATTCAGAACCATGACCAACTTAACACTCACTTCATAATAAAGCACTGTCTGAGTGAGCTGAACTCTGATATTAATGGGTGCCTTGGCTTGCACTGTTTTATTTAATTACTTTATGTTGTTTTACTCATCCGTATATTTTTATTTACTTTACTACTATTGTCATTATTTCTATCTTTTCCTAGGAACTCTCAACTGACGTGAAAGT
The DNA here is from genome assembly GCA_027422415.1 of Schizothorax lantsangensis. Lineage (NCBI taxonomy): Eukaryota > Metazoa > Chordata > Actinopteri > Cypriniformes > Cyprinidae > Schizothorax > Schizothorax lantsangensis. Next base: position 48,698 of record JAPDDO010000034.1, read on the forward strand.
ATTTTTTATCACAAAACCTTTGAAGACAATAGATTTTTTTTTTTTTGTAACTTTATTAAAGCACTGCCAGGTTCTTTCTGGATCTTAATCAGCTCATCTATAGAAAAAACAAATTAGATAGATGTTCCATTTCTTCTCATTTTCAGCCTGAAAACTGTACGCTTTTCAATTTGAACAACATTTTTACTAAATCATTAAATGAATTGCTGTTAAGTAATAATAACTGCTAAGTAAAATTAAACATCCCAAATTTGTAAAGAAAAAAATGTAGTAGACTAAATCCCAAACACTCCAGAGTCTATAGGCACTTGTCTTGTGTCATCTAGTGTGAGCATTATTTTTCACATCACTGTGGTGCTTTAATGTTCAAATATCAGATATAAACCCTATATGAACCCAAACAGAGAAAGCTCTCAAGCGCAAACCAGCTTCATCCGAGATCAGTAGAACAAACTGTCTTATTCAGAGAACGCAAAATACCCACAGCACTAGCTGGTTCAGTGATACAAAAAAGCATTAAAAATCAATAAAAAGGGAAGAAAAAAATAAAATAAAAACAGATTTGGGGGGGGATCATGAACGGTATCTTCATGAATGAGTTTCCCAATGTTGTTATGGTTAAACAAGTTGGATGAGGTAAGAGGTGATAAAGGGAAAAACACATTAGTTGGCCAAAGTCACATCTTTGGAATGTGGTGGCTAGAGGACATTTCTTAAGTAAGATCTCTTCAGGATTACTAATTGACTAGGCTGACTCTTAGGGCAAGATTAGCAGTGTTCCAGTTCCTAAATGTGTTTCCAGAAACAAAACAAAAGCAATTCACTGAGAGGAAAAACACATGGATTCTGATTAAAAACATTTAGTGATAACTTGTGAAAAAAAACAGAACACATTTAAACTATTAAAATGATAACAATTATTTACTAATTGTTATGATTAAAAAGAATAAATATTATACTTTATAACTGCTATACACTGTAAATATTGCATGGGCTGTTTTGCTTACATAAAACATGTAATGTTTTTATGTGTCAAACCCCCAATGGAATTGAGTTTTCCCTAAGCAAACATTTGTTGATGCGGTCTCATAATTAACAGACAGTAAATATATTTTTTTTATTTGCCCATAGAAATGAACTATTATCATGCCTCAGTGTAGTTACCTTCGACATGTGGTGTCAATTTGCACTAACCCAACAGCATCTCGAAAAGAGCAAGGCATGGGAGAATGCAAAAAGAATACTTTCCACTTGATCCCCAAGGGCTTAAAACTGTTATCACGATACAGACTCTCCAATCACTTTTTAGGAAAAGAAAAACAGCGCAAACACAGCGCACAGCTGACTAATGAGTTATAGGCAGCGAGAACATCCCCAAAAATAATAAATGGGCCCGGAGCGGCTCCTGCTGAAACAGTGACTAAATCATGTTCCTTGGTCCTCGTCCTAAAGTCTGAGCCAGCATCAATCAAAGATCTGCCACATTCAGGTCTTTAGGATATCTGTAACATTCCCAAAAACCACTGCAAGATCTTCTGATCCTTTTATCCTACTCTAGATCTGATTAGAGGGTAATCGCACACAATCATCACTTTAAACAAACAGGTGAGATCTGTTCCGCTAAGGCCAATTGTGGATTTCTAGTTTGCTTTAAGTTCGTTTTTAAAATGCCTTTATGAAATTCGTTTGACCATCAGGCTATTCAAGATGTAGTTTGTTTCTTCAGTTTTGGGGAAATTTAGCATTACATCACATGCTCACCAATGGACCCTCTGCAGTGAATGGGTGCCGCCAGAATGAGAGTCAAAACAGCTGATAAAAACATCACAATAATTCACAAAATTAATTAACGTCTTGTGAAGTGAAAAGCTGTGTGTTTGTAAGAAACAAATCCATTATTAAGGCATTTTAACTTTAAACTGTCACTTCTGGCCTAAATATGAGCCCATGCAGATGCTTCTCTCGTGGAAAAAGTTCATTCCCCTTCTCTCACATTAAAATCACCAACATATTGTTAGAGAACTGTTTTCACTTCTAAATGGTGCTGGATCTGTGCATATTTCTCCCCCAGATTCAGAAGAGATAACCTTTTTACTGGAGAAAGCAATATTGTGGATGGAGGACTCATATTTGATCTAGAATTAAAAACATCTTGATGGATTTGTTTTCTTACAACACAGTTTTCACTTCACAAGGCAATAAAAATGGACTGGAGTCATGTGGATTAACTGTGATGATTTTTATCAGCAGTGCTTGAACCGTTATTCTGACGGCACCCATTCATTGCAGAGAATCCACTGGTGAGCAAGTGATGCAATGCTAAATTAACTTTCACCAATTGTTCTGATTCTGATGCAGAAACAAACACATCTAAATCTTAGGAGGCCTAAGGGTGAGGGGCACAGTTCACACACATTTATTCCTTTAATTACAATTGTCTTAATGATTCATAAAGGTTCCTCTGCCTACGTGAGCCTAATGCGAGCATGTAACTGAGTAAACGTCAAGCACGCATCCGTGGCGCCCCTAAGCATTTTGAACCTCAGTGGCCTGTCATCGAGGATACAGGTGCCCATCAGAGCACTGAGCTCCTTTATGTCCTGTGTGCCATGATGCCGAGAGCGAACATGATACGGCTGCGACAGGATCGTGATAGGGCTTCTGGTCATACATCCCTTCCTATGTGTACGCAGGGTCGTGTTTGCTGTCATCGGGTTTCTGGGGGGGTCAGATCTTTTCTGTCAGTCACCGGGTCAAACCATTGAACTTTAACTCTCCACGAGCGCCTGTCTGTGTGCAACTGAGAAAGGCTTTGCTGTGCTCCTTTTATGATCCCTGTTGCACGGCACTGTGGGAGCCCTGCAGCTGCTGCAGTCATTCTCCGGGCACGAGCGAAGGGGAGCATCACGCTCTATTTCCCAAGAGCCCGTTCCCTCTTAAAAGCACTTCAAAAATGGGATAAAAAGTTTAAAAAGACGCCTCAAGAAAAACATCCTATATGGAAGCTTGTTTCTGCCACGAGATAAAAAAAAATAAATAAAAAAGGGAACTGCGACTTTTTTATTTCACACAATTATGACTTTTTTTCGCTACAAAATGTGAGAAAGTCGAAAATTGAGTGAGACATAAACTGAGAAAATTCTAAAAAAAAAAAAAAAAGTCAAAATTGCAAGATAAAATTCTGAGTTAGTTGTTAGATATATCAACACACAATTTCTGAGAAGAACATTCAGGATTGTGAGATATAAGCACACAATTGTGAGGGTAAAGAAAGCCAAAATTGTGATACAATGTCCAAATTACATTTTTTATTTTATATTCCAATTCAGAAAAAAAATGAAAAGCGAGAAGTGAATTCAGAGGGGGAAAAAATATAAATAAACTTCTAGAAGTAAACTCAATGTAAGAAAATTAAGAATAAAGTCCAAAATCTGAGATTAAAAACAGAATACTAGGTGAAAACCACTGACT
>JAPDDO010000156.1:0-65086 GCA_027422415.1 Schizothorax lantsangensis
TTGACAGACACATTCTATCTCGACCTCGGCTGGACGGGGGGGGCCCTGCTATTCCTTCTTGCCTTGCCAGTTTCCCCTTGTATTACAGCCTTTGTTTGAAAGAAATTTTTCTTGAATGGCCTTTTTCTTGGGCGTTCCTGCAATACACCACATTTGTTGCTTTTTACCCCCTAAAGGTCTGCAAACCATTTGGCAAACACAGCTAACTGTTGGGCTACTGTGTGAAGCAAATGTGATGCTCTTGTGGTTTAACACATTTTTTGGAAAGCGATACAGTGAAGTCAGCGTCTACGTACCTCACACTTGAAACTTGAGGTTTGTTAATGGAAAGGATGAGGTGTCGAACAGATTTTTATACTTAATTATGAAGTTATGTGCACACTATTTGCCATTTGTTTTGAAGGGGGTTATACTGTAATTTAAGGCCACACTAATTATGCACGAAAACATGTCCAAGCCACATTTCACTCCTAAATTTTAGAAAAACATCATATTTTGCATTAAAAGAATGAAGGCTGTTTTTAGGACCATTTTCATCAACTAAATCTCCCTTATTACAATAGATATTTTTATTTTATTTTAAAGTATTTTGTATTTGAAGTGAATTATGTCTCAATTAAAAAAAACATATATAAATGATGATCCTAAAAAAAGGCTTTATTTGTTTAATCAAAGTATAATCTCCATCTGTCTTTGAAGGTGAAACATGGCCAGGAAATTCATGTTTTGTTGGTCCCAGTACGTCAAGAGGTCTCGCAATACCTGTTGATACCTCCAAATATTTCCAGTCCCCAAATATCAGCGTCCTGCTTAGATGTTCAACAACAGCTTTTTAAAATATCTAATGGATCACATGGGACATTTAGTGTCAATCTTAATTTAGCGGTATATGAACACCTTGATGCTCTTTGGGCATTTATAATACACCCTCTACAGCCATAAATATTTTTTTGTTAACACATTTTTAGAAACTTTCTTCTTTTTGACACTTTTTTTATATTTGCTAATGTTACAAAAAGCAACAGACTACTGTCAGAGCGTACACTACAGGAATTAGTTTGTGAAGTAAATCATCTCGATGCGGTTTATTCCCCTTATCGTTAATCACTTTTAACTAACATTTTACTTCTTACTGTACTAATAACATGTAACTGTCAAATGTGTTTATTTCCTGAAATCGATTGCTTGTCTTTTTTGATTCGAACAGCACATCATGTACAAGGTATTCTGACATTTAACACGATTGCATACTTACTTGAACTGTCCTGAGGCACAAATACAGAATGTGCTTCATTTGTGATCACCCTATCGAGCGATTTCTATCTGCAGTTATAGCCAGATTGTAACCCTGTTTTTAGGGGTATTCATGATGTCACTTGTTTTACAGAGATAATAAAATACAATAAATTTAGATTAAACCTAAAACGTTGTTTTGTTTCAATTATACCCCTTATGAAGCCCCGTCCCTTTCAGAGCTGCATTCATTGTCTTCCTGTTTGTATTTCCACTTGACCAGCTAATTACTGGTTGAGTCTAGAAGGGATACAGCTACTAGGCATGCGCACATCAATATAGCCTAATTTTTGTTACACTGAACAACGACAATTACTGTATTTACATTATTGTAGGGGGTAGGTTAAGGGTTGGGGTAGGTATAGACATTAATAAAACAATCTAATAGGTAGAAAATTTAATTTATTGTTGGTTTCCGTCAACAGCGATGCTATAGAGCACTACTGCAAAAACGGAGGTTCAACGACAAAATTCTTGGCGCACAAGGTTTATAGGTTGGATATGAAAAAGTGGAAGGCTTTTATGGTTAAAAAAACATGTTCAAACCATTTAACCTAAATAATGTGACACTGCTTAATAAAACGGCATATTCAATTAATAAAATGTGTGGGATTTTAGCCTTCAGCAGTTGATTAGATTGTACGGTTGGCCCAAAAGTATGTGATTTTAAATTTACTGTGGTAACTGGCACTCAGTTCTGGACACAATTGTTTTTACACCAATCACTTAAGCTGTAAATGCCATGTGACTGGCAGCAACATAAGAACAAACAGTCTCAAACCCTTAATTAGTGGCTATCATGAGTGGTGAGGCCAAAGACAGTGAGGAAATATTACATTTGACAAGTGTGGCAAACTTTTATTAACTATATTGTGCAAAGTTGATTCTGTTGTCTGTAACCAAAAGAATATGGCAATAAATACATTGCACAGTTCAATTCTGTACAATTTAAGTCAGGTGAGTGGAGCTGTTAGTTTCCGTCCACGTATCGTAATAATGTCCCTGATGTTGTCTGTATGCTACAAACAGATATAAAAAAAATCACATTTCAGACCTTGTCCTCGCAATTACAACTCAAATCTATTCAACTATACAGCAGTCTTACCATTCCACTAACTCTGCTCCGATTATATCATGAATGTGATACTTCATCTGGAATTTGACCTGTGAAGTTGTGCGGCGTCCCTCCAATTCAGTCTTGAGGATTTCACCATATTTGGATTTTTTAACCATGCCGAGAACAGCTTTGCGTCCTGTTAGAAAAAAAGACCAGATATTAAACCGTACCAAATGGAAACCCACTGCATGTGTGTGTCTAATGTTAAAAACCTACCTTAATGAAATACTTAATGAATTTGCCAGAGTTTGGATTGAAAGCCACCAGCTGCCTGCATCCCTCACAGTGAGGACGCCCGATTTCACCAGCTGCCTGCATTCAAAAGCATCTTCAAATAAGCACCAGAGACAGTGAAAAACATATGAACATTTGTGTCCTCATCCTTACGTTATCTCGGAGTCTGTAAAGAGGAACTCTTTAAGCATTTTCTCCTTGTTGAAACTCAAATCGGAGCAGCTGGGAATTAGTTTGGCCAGAAATTTCTCTACAGTTCCCAGCGTTCCTCTGCCAGCTTCCTCCTGCAGGACTTTGGCTCTGTAATCTTCTGCAAACACCAAAGCGAAGGCCTCGGAGTCGAACCCCAGCTGGAACATCAACAGCTCGCCGGTTTCCCTCAACTCATTCTGACGAAAAGAGAAGACCAGAGCCTCTGAATGTGTTAAGGTTATTATTAAATGATCTGGCACACTTTGCCAAGATGAATATTTATAGGTAGGCCTAAAACAATCTGATCTTACCACCTGCTTGTCCACTGCAGAGTTTTGTCATTGTGTAAACTGTAGAGCTGGTGTTTTAAGACCACTGGTGGGAGGCTGTCATTGAAGAGCTTGCGTGAAAACAGTGTCATGAGGTACTGCAAGCTTGACCTGATATCAGCTGCTCCATCTGCTGAACAAACACCATACAGCATGGGTATTAGCTCGAACTCTGATGGGACTCTGAGCCTGCGTCACAATGTGCATGCTATCCATCCTAAATTCTATGTGATATTAGTAATCTTCAATACTACTTAGGGCAGATAGGGTGGATAGTATGCACATTGGGACGCAGGGCGATTGTAGCAGTTACATATTGTATAGGCCTGGTTTCACAGACGGTTTAGGTTAAACCAGGATTAGGCAATAGTTAAATTAGGACATTTAAGTAGTTTTTATAAACATGCCTTAGAAAAAAAAACAATACTGGTGTGCATGAGACAAAACAAAGGCACTGCCATATTTTAAGATCAGTTAGAGCAAGTTTCTTTCAGTTGAAACAGCTCAGATTTACATTTTAGTCTGGGATTAGGCCTAAACCTTGTTTGTGAAACCGGGGGATAGTGTAGTATTTTATGCCTGTACTGTGTAGCATGTGTATAGTAATATATATTAATATATTTACATGCTTTACGGTTTTAGCAAAGCCATTAAAATAATCATTGTGTACAGACTGATATACGTTCGTGCACTTTAATTTGCATTTAATGTGGTAAAGACTAAACATCAGCTTTGTGTTGGTTTAACTTAAATTCATTTGTATTTTTGTTTAATCCATATTTTTATTTATTTATTTTTCACAAAACGAGGTGGGATGAAACAATATTGGCCGAATGATACAGTGTACATAATCAGAGAATGCAAGTCACAGCATGCATATGTTATTATTATTATTGTTTTAAAATGTAAATGTAGTAATTTGGTTTTGGATGAATCTTAGCAGAAATATTAATCTTAAATCTTGAGACAACAGAAGTATTATTTCAAGGAGGACTTTTTAAATGGTACGTCTACTTTATACTACGCTGTCTCAATCTAATACATGAATGTTAAGTGTTTTTTTGGTTTTAAGGTCTTACCTTGACTGTCTCCAGTAACACTGTCGGCTGCACATCTGCGTCTCTTCATTAAACAGAAGGTGTCTGCGATCATCAGGGCTCTTTTTCTGTTCATTTCTTACTGATTTTAAGCTCTGCCACTTCTTCATTTAACTGTTTTCCTCATGTAAGTATGTACCTAGCTTGTATGCTAGCTGAGAACAGCGCAAAATGTTTAGATATTTAAAATTTTCTTGCCGAAGTGACACAGAAACACAGTTTTTGTTTTCAGAAATATATTTTTTATAAGTTCTACTCTTTTTAACTCTTGAGTTTAAATGTTTGCTCACAGTTCATCAACACAACAGCTGACTGCGACTCTTCTTCTTCTTCTTCTTCGTTGCTTTCAGGATGAACTGAACAGGCTGCTCTCTGGCGGCCTGCATTAAAACAACACACAAGCGCCATTCAAGAGGAAGTACGTTCCCTTTCGAGGGAACTTCGAACTGCGTCCTCTAGGGGTCGCTATGGGGAACGTCGTCAGCGTGACCCGTGTCTGAAGCATACATACAAAAACACCACTTGTTGGCCGGCGACAGCCTATGACGTCACTACTGGCGCGAACCACAGTATAAAGGGGCGCCGGGAAAATACGTCATCCTCTTCTTCGTCTTCAATGACTGGTTTGTTTGAAGCGTACAATCTACTATGGAAAAGGTAAGAACGGCTGTTACTATGGCGAGCACTAGCAAGGCGTTTAGGAGATGTGTGCATCCGTGTCCTCGTTATTTGACACCTGATGACACACATGATCTTTGCGTCTTTTGTTTGGGCGAGGAGCACGCACGCGATGTTCTCGAGGGAGCGATCTGCGTGCACTGTGAGCTTTTCTCGATGAGAAAGCTCCGCTCTCGTCTGTCTCTCTTTTCGAGGAAGGAGGGGCAGCCGTCTGCTTCCCACGGTTCAGGACTCACTGTTGCCGAGGCACGGAGGGGAATGATCTCGTGGGGCTCGCAGGCGGAGCTGGCCGATGAGTTAGAGAGGGGCTTTCCCTCTCGCGCTCGTCGGCCGCGAACGAGGGTGAGCGGCTGGATGATGATGATGCAATTTCACTGACATCATCTGATCCAGCAGCTGGTGCTCTGCTGGGTTATGCCCAGGAAGAGCAGGAGATGTCTGAGGGTGATGAAGCTGAGGCTGAGCCGATCAATCCTCCTGCCCTGCGTATGATGAGTTACTGGAGGTTATGGAACGCGCCACGGCGAGGCTTGACTTGCCGTGGAAGCGGGCCAAGATGGTGGCGCCGCGGGGTCGTCTCGATGAGCGTTATCTTTCTGGCCATAACCGCCCAGCTCGAGTGAGCCTCCCATTTCTTCCAGATCTCCATGCGGAGGTTGAGAAGGAATGGAAAAAGCCATTTTCCGCACGCATTCACAGGTTTCAGCATACTAGTTATGCTAACGTGGAGGGGATGCGTGAAAACGGCTATGAGAGGATGCCCCCTGTGGAAGAGACGCTGGCCAGCTATCTCTCCGTGGGCGAGACATCCTCTCTTAAGGCTCCCTCCTTGCCATCTAAGCCCCTTCAGGAAACATCTCGCTTAAATGGCAAGGCATATGCAGCAGCAGGTCAGGCTGTCGCTTCGTTGCACACGATGGCGGTGCTTCAGGCTTACCAGGCTGATCTGCTGAAAGACCTGGATAAGGGTCAGGGCTTGTCACCTGATGAAGTGGCTGAGCTGCGCCGCACCACAGATTTGGCTCTCCGTGCCACTAAGCAGGCCGCCACTGCTATGGGCAGGTCTATGGCGGCCATGGTGGTAACGGAGAGACATCTGTGGGTGAACCTGGCAGACATCGGGAGGAAAGAGAAGGGCTTTCTGCTCGATGCTCCGGTCTTGCCTTCCGAGCTTTTCGGTACCTCCGTTGAGACGGTGGTTGAGAAGTTTAGGGAGGCGAGGGCGCGCTCAGCAGCCTTCAAATCCTTCATTCCAAGAAGGTCCAGGTCTGAGCCCGAACAACGCAGGGGTCCTGGCCCATCTCCGTCTGGGGATCAGAGATGGGCACAGAAGGCTAGTGTCGCGGCTCGTGCCCCTCCCCCGCCTGCGGGTAGGGGTAGAGGGTGGCGCGGGTCAAAGAGAGGTAGGCAAGACCTGAGGGAGGTGTTCCAGACAAGGCGTTCTCAACGCTCTCGTCCGGACCGGAGTAAGAATTGAAACATCTACTCGCTTCCCTCGGGGGGCCTGTGAAACATTTAAAGCCCTCATCTTCCCCTCTCTAATTCCCCTGCAACCATTGTACTCCACCTGACCGAGGTTAGGTGGGAATCTAGAAACCTGCGCTTGTAACATTGCAGTCTCTATGCTGGACTTATGATGTTTTTGGTGGAGTTCTATGTTTCATAGAAACTACCTTACTGATGGTTCGGACTCGACTCTTCGGACGTCGCCTCTTGGACTGATCTCATGCGCAGGAACCATGGATGGGTGAGTACGATCCAGTTCTATGGGAAAAACTGGTATTGTGTAACCATTCTTTGCAGTATTTCTGGGAAACCTGTCGGTTTTTGTTTCGACTCAGTGCAGTGATGACCTCACTTGTCGATACTAGATCCAGGCTGGGATGAGACCCCTGGATCGTGTGGCCTAGTCGTAGGTCTCTGTGGAGCCTCCTTGGTCAGCAGGTCCCCAGCACTGCAATTCCACGACCTGCGGGTCTTTTTAAAATATAATTCTGGACAAAGGGGGACACCGCCTTTTGAGGAAGGTGCATGGCTATCTGAGGATATCTATATACTAGCTCAGGGACTGCTCCCCTCTCGGGCGTTTAAGTAGCATCTCCCTGAGCCCTTGCCTAGAGTGTTCCCCTGCTAGGATTGTGGCTACTGGAGGGCTACTTAGGTTTCAGGAAGTGGCTAGCATTGCTCCCCTCACCATAGAGGGTCACCTATGAGCATGCCGCTCCCTTCTGAGCGTCTGGGTTCCCTCTCGTGCTGAGAGTCGAGTTCCCCGCTCTCCGGAGCTGTCACAGTAACCTCATGCTCTCCTGGTTGGTCGAGCCAGCATTGCTCCCCTCACCTTAGAGGGTCACCTATGAGCATGCCGCTCCCTTCTGAGCGATTGAGTTCCCTCTCATGCTGAGAGTTAAGTTCTCCGCTCCCCAGAGCTCTGACAGCATATGGTAAGTGTGCACGATAAGTCTCTGTGCACTTTTCTAAACCCACGTTGTGGTAAGATCGCACATCAAGTGTTTTGCGTTCTTTTCTAAAAATCCTGTACGGTAGGAGTTACGAGCTGCGGCTTCGTGCCCTTTCTTTGAGTTGGTCAGGCCCCGGTTTTTACCTTGGGCCCCACTCTACCTATGTATAGAGCATAAAGCCCCTCATCGTAGATGGTCGTTTATGAGCACACTGCTCCCTGCCGAGCGCTGTGATTCAGCGGCCTCAGGTAGGTTGCTTTCCTTGTCGGTCGAGCTAGCATTGCTCCCCTCACCTTAGAGGGTCACCGATGAGCATGCAGCTCCCTTCTGAGCGGTTGAGTTCCCTCTCATGCTGAGAGTGGAGCTCTCCGATGCCCGGAGCTCTGTGATTTTAGACGTTGCTCTCCCGGAGTACGGTCGAGCTAGCATTGTTCCCCTCACCATAGAGGGTCACCTATGAACATGCCGCTCCCTTCCAAGGGCTGTGATTCAGCGGCCTCAGGTGCTCTCCGGGTCGGTCGAGCCAGTATTGCTCCCCTCATCGAGAGGGTCACCTATGAGCACTCTGCTCCCTTCCGAAGGCTGTGATGCAGCGGCCTCAGGTTGATAGGCCTCTCTCTGCCTCCCTGTTAGGTTGCTCTCCGTGTCGGTCGAGCACTCCCTTCTGAGTTCCCTGTAATGTTAGAGTGGGTTCTCCGCTCTCCGGTGCGGTCACAGCAGCCTCACTCTTGGCTGGTCGAGCTAGTATTGCTCCCCTCACTATAGAGGGTCACCTATGAGCATGCCCGCTCCCTTCTGAGCTGTCACAGTAGCCTCAGGTTGTTAGGCTTCTTTGTGTCTCCCTGCTAGGTTGCTCTCCTATGGTCGAGCTAGCATTGCTCCCCTCACTTAGAGGGTCACCTTTGAGCATGCCGCTCCCTTCCGAGCGTCTGAGTTCCCTCTCATTCTGAGAGTTGGGTCCTTCGCTTCCCAGAGCTCTGTGATTTGGAGGTGCTCTCCTTATGGTCGAGCTAGCATCGCTCCCCTCACCATAAAGGGTCACCTATGAGCAACGCTATTCCCTTCCGAGCACTGTGACACCGCTCTCCAAGCTGTCAGTTAGCAGCTTCAGGTTGTTAGGCCTCTTTAGGCCTCCCTGTTAAGTTGCTCACTTTGCGGCTCCCTAGAACAGTTTAAATCCATGTTATGGTAAGTGCGCACGCTAAGTCTCTGTGCACTTTCTAAAAATCCACGTTGTGGTAAGATCGCACATCAAGTGTTTTGCGTTCCTTCTAAAATCCTGTACGGTAAGGGTTACGCGCTGCGGCTTCGTGCCTTTCTTTGAGTTGGTCAGGCCCCGGTTTCGCCTTGGGCCCCACTCTACCTATTTCGCCCAATGCTCTGGGCTTGAAAGACAAATTAGATCACGAGCGCTGTGATTCAGCGACCTCAGGTTGCTAGGCCTCTCTCTGCCTCCCTGTTAGGTTGCTCTCCTTGTCGGTCGAGCTAGCATCGCTCCCCTCACCATAGAGGGTCACCTATGAGCATGCCGCTCCCTTCTGAGCGTCTGAGTTCCCTCATGCTGAGAGTTGAGTTCTCCGCTCTCCAGAGCTGTCACAGCAGCCTTATGCTCTCCTGGTTGGTCGAGCTAGCATTGCTCCCCTCTTTGTAGAGGGTCACATATGAGCATGCCACTCCCTTCTGAAGCGTCTAAGTTCCCTCTCATGCTGAGAGTTAGGTTCTCCGCTCCCCAGAGCTCGGAATCAGCAAACTTCAGGTTGTTAGGCCTCTCTCGGTCTCCCTGTTAAGTTGCTCGCTGCGTATGACAGCCTCTGTGATTCCCTAGAACGGAAAAGAAATCCATGTTATGTAAGTGCGCACGCTAGTCTCTGGGCACTTTTCTAAAAATCCACATTGTGGTAAGATCGCACATCAAGTGGTTTTGCGTTCTTTCAAAAATCCTGTACGGTAAGGGTTACGCGCTGCGGCTTCGTGCCCTTTCTTTGAGTTGGTAGGCCCCGGTTTCGCCTTGGGCCCACTCTACCTATGTATCATGGTGATACTGACTTGAACAGGGTGTTGCTACCAGGGGTCTGTTGAGACAGTTCCCTCATTTTAGCTCATGCAGAGCAAGCGGTAGCCCTTGGGTGACAGGCCAGGACCTAGCTACTATCCTAGGTACTTGGCCGTATCCCCTTAAAGGAATCTTTCTTATGATTCTAAGCCTTCAAGCTCTACCCTGGGTCCGGGAGTCCCGGCCCTTAAACAGGTAAGTTCAGGGTATGCAGCTCGGGTCTTTGGCCGTAGGGGATAATGTCACTGACAGCCGTCTAACCGTCCCAGGGGCAACTCCCGTAGCTGGGTAGAGTTGGTACTTAGTGCTCGCCTTGTGTGCTTGGCTTGCACTCCCCTCAGCATGGTGGCGTGGGTATTCCGTTCCCCATAGCGACCCCTAGAGGACGCAGTTCGAAGTTCCCTCGAAAGGGAACGTCTCAGGTTACGTATGTAACCATGGTTCCCTGAGAGTAGGGAACGAGACACTGCGTCCTCTAGGCGCGGTGCCATGCTTCGGACGCAAGCTTCAGACGAAGAAGTGGATGACGTATTTTCCCGGCGCCCCTTTATACTGTGGTTCGCGCCAGTAGTGACGTCATAGGCTGTCGCCGGCCAACAAGTGGTGTTTTTGTATGTATGCTTCAGACACGGGTCACGCTGACGACGTTCCCCATAGCGACCCCTAGAGGACGCAGTGTCTCGTTCCCTACTCTCAGGGAACCATGGTTACATACGTAACCTGAGACGTTTGTTGTCATCTAAAAATGCAGATCTACATCTCACTGGATAATTGCTAGGTATCTTATATATATATATATATAAAAAAAATCTCAATAACTCTGTTTTTATATGTATAGGCCTATTAGTAATTAGCTGAAGGGGGTTTAAAATAACTTCCCGGGACAAAACCTGTCCTCCGCCTGGGGCAAAGTGAGCCAGCACTTTTGACATACTCACAAAAATCAATGTCCTGTGGTCACAGATGAGATTCAGTGCTAATTTATTTATTTATTTTTATTGTGGGTTCCCATCCATCCATGCATTCCCTAAACTGCTTGTCCTCTGTAGGGTAACACAGGGACATAAGGGCCACCCAGGAGTGTAGCAAATGATGGGCCCCTGTCACAGATCTGAGGGGTGGGCCGCCTTTGCCCCTCACCTGTCCCACCAGGCTTAACTTTTTAAATGACTATTTTAAATACTGAATAGACTGCTTTATTTTTATGATTCATAAGTTTTTATTTGCAAGAGTCTACGTAACAGATAGATTAACATAATAAACAATACCTGCAGGAATGAGCAGTCATACACTTCACTACTACACTGCAGTGTGTTTTTTTCTGTTAAGTAATCATTGCATTAAATCATTTTAAGTGAAAAGTCATTAGGCTAATAATATTAAGAAAAACATTAGACAAAAACATTATTCTTTTAAAGGGATAGTTCACCCAAAAATAAAAATTCTGTCATTTACTTACCCTCAGGTTATTTCAAACCTGTATAAGTTTCTGTTGAACACAAAAGAAGATATTTTGAAGAATGTGGGTAACCAAACAGTTGCTGGTCCCCACTGACTTCTATAGTATTGAAAAAATACTATGGAAGTCAATGGGGAGCATCAACATCAACCTTTTTGGTCAAACTATCTTTAAATCAATGAAGCTGTCAATCACTTAAGCTTTATATATTTCCAAAAATGACTCAGTTATACCAATTAGGGAGTATTCCAGTTTTATTTATCTTTTCTTTTTGTTGTTGGCACCAAAATTTGGATTGTTCATTCATTCAAAAGCCCACATTGATATAATTATAAATAATACAATAATTCAATATAAAAATACACAAAGATCCACCCACTTAGAGATTCAGGAAACACCCCGGATGCATGGCCAGTTCATCACAGGGCCAACGCACACACACACACACACACACACACACACACACGCACGCACACACACGCAACGCACGCATGCACACACACACACACACACACAGCAGCTCACCTGCCCTGCATGTTTTTGGATTGTGGGGGAAACTGGAGACCTGGAGGAAACTTATTGTAGGTTTATTATTTGTAATTAGTGAAACTCTAATTCATCACAAATATAATGAATATGTCAGGCTGGTATGAAAACAAAATTCGACAGAGCTGCCTTGTCCTTTAGGACTATATAAAGGGAGGACATCCCTTAATTAAAGTGTTGTTGTCTATCTCTACACCATCAAACATAATTAAAACCCCAGTGGAAGAGTTTGCTAATGTGCAGTGATTGTTTTCATGTATGGCCTCCTGTGCCTTTGTGAACCATAGAATGGCCTCCTGTTTGACTGTCCCAGCAAGTAATTAGTGCTCATGTGATGTTTAACAATAAACTGAATGCTGAGGTCTCACAAAATCTCATCTGTAGTCTTAGTAACAGACACGCTTACACAAAATATAGGATCAAATTTAATAGACATAGATGGTTTGGATATGAGCTGGGACGTATTTTGTTTGTCTTGCGTAACAACATCCATGTGGTTTTCAAAGAACTGCAACCCTTTAAAAGAGCCAAATGATCCTTGTTTCTCTCAAAAACTAAACAGTCAACTGAAGTTTCTCTTGGGAGTTTGCTAGCAAAGGTAAATCTTTATCAGTTTTACATTCTTAAAAAAAAGATATATGCATGTAAAAGAAGGTGTAATTGCTTATTTATACTGATTTTTTTGATTGTTTGTTTGTAGGAACTGAAATGGTTCTTCCACACAGGATTTCATTGTTGCTCCTCCTCTGTTCATCTCCACTAGGTAAACTATTTCTCCAGTTGTAGTAAATACACTTTCTCATGTAACTGAAAATAGATTATAATTATTATTTTCACGCAAGCCTTCCCAAAAGGATGAGCTTGATTTTTATAGATGTATAAAATGTGGAGTCAGAGTCCACTGGTGAAAATGCAACATTTTTCAATATAAATTTTGGTAACGCATTGCTTTAAGGACCAATTCTCACTAATACTAGCATGCATATTACTAGCAGATTGGCTATATATTAGTAGCTACTTATAAGGCACATATTAATGCCTTATTCTGCATGACCATATTTTAGACCCCCTAATCTGACTACCTTACTTACTATTAATATGCAGCAAATTAGGAGTTTATTGAGGCAAAAGTTAATAGTTAGTTAGTAGTGAGAACTGTTCTCCAAACTATAGTGTGACCATTCATGGTGTTACTTTGTTATTGCTTGTGTGAAATTTACTTCATTTGTATCATAACTGACTTTTTCATGTAGTTTATAACATGTTCATTTGGTCCTGTAGTGTTTGCAGGTGGTAACTCCACCGCGGCTCCCTGTGATCGTCGATGTCTGGCAAATGCTCGGGTTGAGAAAGAACTGTTCAGTGCACCACAGAGTGATAACTGTACCATCATAGTGAACATCACTTCAATAAAATATGAGACACTGTCTTTCGTAAGTGCCACTTTTGTCTTATTGATCATCTTCTATGTTAAAAAAACTAATATATTTACACATAACTACTGTATGTCAATTTTTCATGTTTTAGGATACAAAGATCATGCAAATGACCAGCCGTATCAAGGTAAACATGGTGAGTAGACAAAATGCAATTTTTAAGTGTCACTACCATCTTCCTCAAAAACCTTTTTGTTTGGTACAGTAATTGTCACATGTATACATTCAGTTATCTGAATACTATTAGATATTCTATAGTGTGAAATTAATATCACATGAGCTAGAGTGCTGTTGTACTGAATTTTAGAACAGCAGAAGCTGTGCTGATATCCAGTACAACATTATTATCGTGACTGTGATATTTTTTTTTTCAGCAGTTCTATAAACAAGGATAATATTGAGTAACTGCCTGTGCATTTATCCCACTTATTACACAGCTACTTACAATGTAAATAAATAATCTGAAACAAAAATACTTCATTTAAATTATTTTGTGTTAAGAAACTTGAGTATGTAGAAATATGAGATATGATAGCACAGCTATGTAGGAAAATCAGTTATACTGTTTAGTATAATTTAGTATCATAGTGTTACATGTGAATACCATGCAATATTCAGAATTTCAAAGAACTGTTTTATTGCAAAACAAAATGAGAAGCTGTGGTAAAACTTTAGTATAGGGACCAATTCTCACTGTTAACTAGTTGCTTGTTAGCATGCCTATTATTAACATATTGGCTGTTTATTTGTACTTATAAAACACATGACCCCTAATCCTACCCAATACCTAAACTTAACAACTATCTTACTAACTGTTAATAAGCAGCACATTAGGAGTTTATTGAGGCAAAAGCCGTAGTTAATGGTTTGTTAATAGCAAGAGTTTGACCTTAAAATAAAGTGTGACCGAAGCTGTTTCTTTCACTAAAATTGTCACAAAATTCCCAAATGTATTCTTATAATCATCACAAATAGAAAGTAAAGAATGCATTTCTTCTATATTTCTGCCCCACAGGAATGGAAGGATCCTGATCTTGGATGGATGCAAGAGAAATCTAGAATTCCAACAATTGTTATGCCAGTTGATAAAATCTGGATTCCTCGGATAGTTTTAGACAACGCGTGAGTCTCAAGACTGATGCTGATTTATGGCATCTTATTATTGATTTATTTTGATGTTGTTAAGATGCCGTAATTTCCCTCTGTTTGCTCTCAGAATAGAAACGACCATGGAGCCGTACACTAATGATGTCCAGGTGAGGCGGGATGGGACTGTGGACCATGCGGTTGTTTTGTTCACGACGGTGAGCTGTCAAATCAACCTCTTTAACTACCCCTTTGTGGTGGGGTCGTGCCCTGTGGCCATCAATGGATGGAGCCTGAAAAGTAAGACTGAAATCACAAGAATAGATCATGACCGTTTGTTTTTATCCAGAGGAATATTTCGATTTATATTATGCAATCGTTATAAATGAATTGTGCCTGCTGATAGTGCCTGTTTAACACGGTTTGCGCCAAGCACATAGAGTTTTGTAAATATGGTCTATAGTTTACTTGTAAATGAGACGTGTTTGCACTGAAAAGAATGACAATGAGTTCATTTAAATATCTCGTGGCCTGATTAAACTGTTTTTAGTGAATCAGCCCTGTGGAAGTTATATTTGAATAACTTGAATATGTCCTCTTGTTTGTTTGATCCAGCTTGCGCGCTCACACTCCAGATCGCTGATAATGTGTCTTTGGTTGGCGGCAGTCGAGGAGAGTGGCAGACTACTAGCGTGATCAAAACTGTGGATTCATCAAATCGTGTTTATCTCCAAGTAACTAAATTATTCACTCCTAAACTTCTGATCAAGAGCATTGAGTTTAGAGAGCTTGTTACCTGTAACCCTCAAAGCATAGGCTAAATGGTCCATTGTACAACCATATACACAGGCCTCAAGAAACTGATGACTTTAATGTCATGGTTCTCAACCCGGGGGCCAGGGCCCACTTACATTATTATTATTATTAGATTAAAATAATCAAACTATTAAAATGCTAATAAAAACAAAGCATCAGGATGTGAACTGAAATTATAATTCTTTTTTAATATAATTTTAATATTGTTTTTACTGAAGAACGGTCACACTTTATTTTAAGGTCCAATTCTCACTATTAACTATTAACTACGACTTTTGCCTCAATAAACTCATAATTTGCTGCTTATTAATAGTTAGTAAGGTAGTTGTTTAGGAT
This sequence comes from Schizothorax lantsangensis, assembly GCA_027422415.1. NCBI lineage: Eukaryota > Metazoa > Chordata > Actinopteri > Cypriniformes > Cyprinidae > Schizothorax > Schizothorax lantsangensis. The sequence goes on from JAPDDO010000156.1 coordinate 15,132, forward strand.
TAAGGGGTCTGGAATATGGTAAAATTGGTAATATGGTAATATTAATGCAGAATATGTGCTTTTTAAGTAGAAATAAACAGCCAATATACAGTATGTGCAATGTAATATGCATGCTAATCAACTAAAGTGTTACCAAATAATTAGTTTACATATTAGGAATTATTCTTATTTAGCCACACATTAGTTGACTCGAAACAACTTGTGGTCGGAGGTGTCACATCTGCCGACAGTTTTTGTCAGAGATCTTCTGCACCATATTTTACATTTACATTTACATTTATGCATTTAGCAGACGCTTTTATCCAAAGCGACTTACATTGCATTCAAGTTACAGTTTTACATTTTTATCAGCTCTTGCTTTCCCTGGGAATCAAACCCATGATCTTGGTGTTGCTAGTGCCATGCTCTACCATTTGAGCTACAGGAAAGCTATATAAACCATATAAACATAAACAATTAAAAAAGAGTGAATTTGGTAGCTTAACGCAAGTACTCCAGAGTGCACCATGGACGATGGGGCGGGGCGACACATTTGGGCGGGGTGACACGTGTCGCTCCGCCCACCCCAATTCCATTGGTTTATAACATGGCAAATCTTATTGGTGTAGACCCGAGCATGCATTCCTTTGTGTACTATTTTGTAATTGATTTGGCCATATTACAGAAATATTATGTGCTAACTCTAGAATCATAGGCCTATCTTAATTATTATCTGTTTAGTAACCATGGTAATTTTAGTCAGATGAAGTGATCGTTTACAAATAAACTCTTGATGACTTCACCTCCGGGTTCTTCAGGCTGAATAGCGCTTCATTCATATTTCCTTGAGGATCGGCAGGCCGCGGATCAGCACTAAATTGGGATTTTATACGCAAATTATGATAATTTAGAATAATTTAGATGCATTTTAGAGATGGACAAACACGAACATAAGCGGCTAATTTTAAGTTTTAAAGCACAACCGTTTTTGTTGTTGTTTAAAGAGATGTTACGTTGCTCAATGCGTCACAAACTTGTAGGTTATAAAGTGCTAATAAAATGTTTTCATGGCAAGCAGTGTTTCCTTGTTTATATCTTAATAAAATATTTGAGCCTATATTGATTCTCTTACAATTTTAAAGGTTCCTAACTTCCTATCTTATAGTAAATAAGTGTCCATGACATCAGATATTAAAAATCAAATTTCTGTATCCACACCCTCATTGCGTTTTCTAATCTGTGCACGGGATAAATTTAGATTCAGTTATTAACACTCGATCATTGTAGCCATATAGACCTGCATTACTATCGAATAGTAAATCACTCAGAGCTGTAAATCTGTGGAATAGGTACATGAGCACTTTTAATGAGTAAAAGAGACCTTCTCTGTGATTAATATATATATTTTTTTATTAAAGACTATAATAACTAGGCATACTAAAAATCTAAAATCAATATAGTACAGTGATTCCTGGTTCTTTTTAAAGGACTGAGCCACAAAACCAGTAATTTAATTTGTGCATATATAGTCTATATAGCCTATAAAAGTATAAATAAAAATGTTGCAGAGAAAATTAACATTCATTGCTTAAATACGCACTAAAGCACATTAATAATAATATTTGCTGTAGGTCAGATTTAATAACAGCTGTTTTAGTAAACAAAAACATTTAAAATAGGCCTATATGCAAAAAAATAAAATAATTATTTTAAAAATAATTTAAAAAAAAGTTTCAGCAAGGTTTTTATTCCCATTATCCACACATAAAACCCCAGTTCATGCTGATGGACTATTTGGTATTATTGTCTTATTTGTCACCGCAGTTGTTCTTTAAAATAAAACCATTTGCGGGTTTGTCCTATGTCTTACTGAACTACAGTGTATTATCATCATAAGTTTTTGCTTATCACCGATCCTATAATAAAGAATATGGCTACATATAAATATACATTATACAAAACAGCTAAATCTCAAATAGTGGATAATTTTTATCAACATCGCCCAGCTAAAACTGCTCAATGTTTAAGTATATCTGCTTCTGTGAAAAGTGCAATAATATCTGACTTCATTTAACGTGCAACGTTCCACCTGTTGAGATTGAGGACCACTATTTACGTTCATCACACAGAAACATAATTAATATTTCTCATAGGTGAGGCTATTTATAGCATAGATAGGACTAGGCTATATCATGGCCACGAATTAAGAATTTGTTCCCCAGACTTAATTCGTGAGCCGCTCATATTACACAGCTCTGTTCTGCCCGAAGTACTCTGAGATGCCGCCACCAAGCGTTTGATAGGAACTTAATCTAACTAATTCGTCATAAGTTTTAAAAAAAAACACATTTGTTAATTGATTCTCTAACAAAAATCGCTGTTGTTAGCACTTAATATTTCTGTAGTACAGCCAAACAGCGTAGATCATTCATAAAAACGTATATTAAAGAATGCTCTTGCAAACGTCTACACCAATAAGCTCTGCTGTATTATAAACCAATGAAATTGGGGGTGGGCGGAGCGACACGTGTCGCCCCGCCCCATCGTCCAGGGTGCACTCTGGGGCTACTCGCTTAACGTCTGAGACATGCAGCAACTCCCTCTGAATCTCCCTCCCTGACCGTGTAAATGAAGTTTACACAGGAACTAGTCTGAAAAATCAGCGATCGATTCTAGTTTAAGAAAACAGACAGTCATTTTAATATCTTGTCATGTGATTTAGGTAACACTTTAGAATAGGGAACACATATTATTCACTATTAATTATGACATTTCCCTCAATAAACTCCTAATTTGCTGTTCGTTAATAGTTAGGAAGGTTAAGTTTAGGTGTGGGGTAGAATTAAGGGATCTAAAATATGGTCATGCAGAATAAGGCATTAATATGCGTACTAATAAGTACTAATAAACAGCCAATATGCTAGTAATATGCATGCTAACAAGCAACTAGTTAATAGCGAGAATAGGTCCTTAAATAATTTGTGAATTAAGGAAATAAACCATAATTGTTTATTAATAAATCGCTTTTATCTTTGAACAGGTCGCTCTGTCTATTAACCCCTTCAGTGCTTTTGTGACCCTGATCCTGCCCAGCGGACTGGTACTGCTGGCTGACCTGGTGAGCTTTGCTCTGCCATTCGAAGGAGGAGAACGCAACTCTTTTAAGGTCACTTTGGTCCTGAGCTTCACCATGTTCCTCCTCATCCTCAGCGATCACCTGCCTACCGGTGGCTACTGTAGCCCCCTCCTCCGTAAGTGAATGAAAAGAGAGAAAAACATCTGCTCCGTTTTGAACAAAACTTGGTGGTATACAGTTTTACTGTGCTGATGTAAAGTGATTCTGACAGTACTTTTACTGTACTTTTGACAGTGTTTAGTCATAATATTAGACTTCATTAGGATCTAATATTATTAATTGTTATATTAAATCCTAATGAAAAGTGCTCAGGCAGTCAAGAAAATATTATTGTGGAAAAGGTCTGTAAAAGTTTAGTAAATATCTGTTTTGGGGAGTTCAGATCCTCTATTTCCCTCTATATTTGCACCCTGTACGTATGAGGAAAAGTGTTTATACTCCCAACATACATTTAACTTTTCTAACAGCATGCTTTAAAAAGACAGGCTTTTAATATAGAAAATAAGTAATGAAAATCACTAGCATCACATTATCATGCGCAATAATAAGTAGATGGCATTTTCTCTGTCTTCTCCTCTAAAGATTACCACTTCAGCTTCTGTCTGGTGTGTTTGGTCATGAGTATGCTGGCTTCCATAGTGCTTACACGTCTGTCTGTAGACGACAGCTTCTTGTTGTACAGACGCTCCGCCAAGGTTCATCCATCAAACAGCACCAAAACAAATGATGGCCTGGATCAGGAGAAAGGTATGAGATGATGAGAAACACAGGTTAATTAGCTTTTATAGCCTTTGCTTCAAGTATGAAACAAACAAACAAAGTGCAAATGTGAAAGGTAATATATGTTTTTCAACAGTAATATGCTTTTTCATATCCTGGCCTAAAGTTAACATCTAAATGCCATTCACAATTCATTAAAAAAAAAAAGTAGGCCAGGACTTAATTTTATCCATCAGCCATCCATATACAACTACTTAAATATGGAAATTGATACAAATGTACTTGATTGACAAAATTATGTTTTAGTGGTGCAACTGTTTGATGAATTCAACTCTCATTATTTTTCAATTTATTTTTGTGCTAGTGGTGTAGAAATGACACAATTCAGTTTTTAGACCAACATTGCAATAACATAAATGATTTGGTCTGAATCAACAGATACAGGTGTGATCACAACAAAGTCTGGTGATCTGGCTTCAGAGACGGCTTCACTCCAGAAAGTAGTGAACTTTTTGGAAACCATGGATGAACGAGAAAAGGAGGCTCAGAGTAAAGTGGCATTTGCTTACCTCTTAGACAAATTCTGCTTTGGCTTTTTTATAATCATCTACATACTTTATGCCATAATTCTTATTACTATCACCCGAACAGACATTTGTAAGGTTAATAATCTAGACTTCTGGGATGATTCCCCCCGAGAAGATGCCTACTATGACTACTCATACTCAGACTCAGACTCAGGCTCAGACTCTAATCTGTAGCAAACTTTGCAAAGGAATGACTGAATAATGTACAGGACATTAAATACTGATTTATTCATATTTATAAGAATATCAACAAAATCTTGGGAATCAATACAAAATACAAAATAGCTTAACTTGTAATTCTCACTGTCTTATTAAATGTGCAAACTTTCTGCATGCTATTGAGATTGAAAAGCAATTTTATTTGTATTAAACCACTATATTCTGAAAGGTATTTTTGTAGCATTAATTATAACAACAAATAGAAATGTTATTTTAATCAAAACTGAAAATGTTGTTATTCTTAATATATGTTGTGGATCATTTATCAGTGCACATCTAAATAAATACAGAAGCTAAAAGAAGACTTGGTAAGTAACTGGGTAATTGTTTAACTGTATTAGTTATGATATACCTGTGTGTGTATATATATATATATATATATTAGGGGTGTGACGAGACACTTATCCCATGAGACGAGACGAGACACGAGACTGGGTTCACGAGAACGAGACGAGACAAGATTTTTAGACCTTTTTTTTTTTTAAAATCCTCAATGATGAAATACATAGGGAAAACACAAAATACAAAAAATGTAGGTGCATTTTGAAATCAACTTATACTCTGTATAGTCGTGTATGTGACAAATAAAACTTGAAACTTTATGAAATTAAACTTTAAATGAATTATATGCAGTAATAAACAACATGTAGGCTAAACTAGAGCTGCACGATTCTGGATAAATTGAGAATCACAATTTTTTTTTTATAAATTGGAGATCACAATTCTCTCACAAAATGACGTAATTTACTAGTGGTTCTGACATGACAAAAATGTTCATTGCTTAAGTCTTTTAAAAATATATATATTCACTTGAACAACAACAACAAAAATCAATGAAGGAGTCAGTGTCTCAGTTCATAAAGACTTGTTCATTATTGGAATGATGGAATCTCCTGAATGAATGATTCAATGTCAAATACATTTTTTAAACGGGTTGTCGCCACCTCCTGGCGGAAGATAAGCGTTACAATACAAGTGTTAAGATGCTTTAGTTTTGATCGCTACTGTAGACAATAAGTGTTTATACCCAAACTATAAACTTTTATCCCAGTACTTCTGTTTATTTAAATGTCTGTAACACAGAAATAATGATGTGTGGTTGAAAAGACTATTTGTGTTGCTCTTTCTGGATCAGCAGCAGCATGAATGTAGATTTGAATGTCGTTAACACCTGTTTCACATCACGAGTGTCAGTTGAGCTTGAGCAGCGCGTGTTTTGTCGCCGCCCATATCAGTGAATGACAGCGTTCACATCGGAAGCGTGATGATGGCCGACCCTCTGATTCATCTACAGGGGCAGTGACAAAACGTGCTTCTCATGCTCCACTGACACTCACGATGTGAAACAGTCTAAATAGACATAGCTGAATCGTTGTCATTCAGGAATAAGATCGCGTGGGTGTTTGAATCAAGATCGCAAGCGCAATTTGTAACGATTAATGGTGCAGCTCTAATGTGAACATTGTAAAAATATTTTGCGAGGATATCGTCTCGTTCTCGCGAGACCAGTCGGATCGTCACATCCCTAATATATATATAAATTGAAGTTGTGAGTATTTTCCAGACTGCGTGGCTCCCATTCTTGCCAACTTTTCCACTGACTTGTGAGGTTTGACAGCTGTTATGACCCTGACCTATCCTACAGTGGCAGTGACCTTACTTACTATCAATAAGCAGTATCCAGTCAAACACTTTGGACAGAATATGCTTCAGGCACAATCTAATTTACACAACTCTCCAATGAGGATGTTTTACAGTTTGGTCTAACCAAACAGAAGACTAACTGTTGTTCTCCAAGCAGCTATCATAACAAAATTAAATGCACTATTGTTCCCTTCATTAACGTCACACAATGTTCTGAATCTTTTGCTGACCTTTACTTTCCTATGAACTTGCTCTGTTTGGTGGAAAGCCTGGAGGTAACTGCAGCTGAGCTGGATTTACATACGATTAAATGAGGCATTACTGACATTTGCAGTAAAAGCTTGATTTACTCTCCAGTTGTGTCATTCCGAGCTTGTATTTTCATTTGTTCTCTGGGGAAAAACTGCACTAGTGTTTTTTTCCCAGCAGTTACAATGAACGTGGACACGTTTCTCACAAGGATTCATCTAAGTTTGGTGACAGAATTTACCTTTTTAGGTGAGCTATTCCTTTAACAGACCTGAAACTACCAGCATTGACCTAAAATATATCAATGTGGTATTGATTGAGATTAAGCAGGGCCAGGAGGGTTATTGACAAAAACATTGATTAGCCTAACTACTCAAGACAAACCAGGGTTTCATGGTTTAAACTGAATTTGGTATGATATTGTTCAGTTTATTAGTTTTACTTAAAAAAATATCATCTTTATTACATATTAGAAGAATATACAGTGACACTTTAATATAGGGACCAGTTCTCAATATTAACTAGTAGCTTATTAGCATGCCTATTATTAACATATTGGCTGTTTATTAGTAATTATAAAGCACATATTCTGCATGACCATATTCTACATTCCTAATCCTACTCTTTACCTAAACTTGCTCCAGGAAGGGTTATGTTTACTTGCAAGGTAAACATCATTAAGCATCAGAGCATACATGTCCTTTCAGTGGGTGTGGAGGCACTCTTTTTATACTCAAAAAAATAAATCTTTATCCTATTTGCCAGCCTCATTGTGGATCTGCATTCAGATATATATATATATATATTAGGTCTTTCAGGTTGTTACTGGTTGCTGGTCTGTGTGGTTCTGATATATTATTTACACAGTTAATGTATATTCGGTCACACTTTATTTTAAGGTCCAATTCCCGCTATTAACAAACCATAAACTACAAAGTTTGTGTCAGGATCACCAGCTGGAGTACTCATGAGCTCCTCCAGAGGGCACTCCACCTCACACTGTTGTCACTCAACAAACCCATAATCCTTTGCCTGGACTCTTGATCAGGGCCGCTGCTGGCCAAATGGGTGCCCTAAGCAGGATTGTATTGTTGTGCCCCCTCCCTTAAATATCATGGAAGTAAAAAAAAAAAAAAAAGAACCCATCTACTATAGGGGTCAAAATAGAACTTTAATAAAATATAAAAGTAAATAAATAAATAAATTGTAATTAAATTGTATTATTTACAAATTACAGTTGTAGCTCTAGACAGTTACCTAGCTATTATTTTATTAATACTGTTGTCTGATTGATTTTTGATCTCAAGCATTCAGAAATCACACAAAAGAAAATTAAGCAGTTTTACTACGAAAACCATGGTTAATTTTTGTAAGGATTGTGATGTCCACATGGTTTTTGTTGAAGAAATTATAGAGGCTGTGTCATCTATAGCAAAAAGGTGGCCAAAAATAAAGATTAAGTGGATATTTGAATTAAATGTTTGGTCAATAGCATATTAAACAAGGATATGATCGTCCTGTAAGTGTAACAGCAGCAATTACCAGGCCTTTGGCTCCCTTTACAGGCATTTATAACATGTAATGTTGAAAAAAACAATAGACACCATCACAAAATTTGTAGTGGTTACTGGTTATGATGGGACTTTTATTAGTTTTAATGGAAACTGTAATGGACTCTGTTGGTCTCTACTGGTAATTGGTATTGGTGGCTTGTTAAAACCAATAAATAATGGAATATGTCCCAAAACACACTACAGAAAACCATTTTTTAATGGTTGAAAGTTGATGGTTTGTAATGTTTGTAATGGTATTTGTGATTCATTTGTGATGGTATTAGAATTTTCTGTGATATTGTTTTTTTCAGCAGGGTTGCCTCATTGTTTTTATATTAAGCATTTTAAGTCATTTTAAAGGCTGTTGTTGGCTTAGGTTTGTTTTTATAACGACAAAAAATATTATCTTAATACTTCTTTGTATATTATTATTTGAAGTAACAAAACTCTGGTTAATTTACGGTTACATGGCTGCAAGAACCTGCATGATTTTAATTCGTGTTAAAACCATGGCTAACTTTCGTAAGTGAACATGGAAACTCGGAGAGAATATTAGATGCTTTGGAGGTGGTGAAATTATTACCGACATTAAAAAAAAAATATTAACCTCAACACCCAAAGTTTCACAGGATTATGAATGTAGCCTTATCTGAAAGTGAAGCTCATTTTCATCTTTTTTTTTTTCTTGGCGCCGGATTGCTGATGTCTTTTCACGGGCATAGTTGTCTATCAGTTATGATCATTTGAATTCAGCCGGCGAGCTGTCGCAGGCGAGGGAGCGGGAATGGTGTGTCAATTTTTTTTTTTTGAGCAACTGGGATGGTGCCCCCCTGGGAGTTGGTGCCCTAAGCAAACTGCGTACTCTGCATATAGGGAGCGGTGGTACTGCTCTTGATTATTGATTGCTTTCACCTGTGTCTTGTTACCTCATCAGTCTCACCCTATTTAAAGCCTGGTTTTTCTCTCATTCATTGCCTGTCTTGTAAATGTCACACTGCTGTTCTTAGCCCTTGTATTCTGGTTCTTCTGTCATGGTTTTGATGCTTGCCTTGTTTCCTGTTTATCCAGTTTTGTCTAAGTTCTCTGCCTTGTTGTATTTGTTTGGACCGACTGCCCTGTGGATGACCTTATGCCTGTTAATAGACTACGGATTCTGGATTACCCTTCAATAAAGAACTGCACGTGGATCCTCAGCCTTCGTGTCTCTGAGCAGATCGTTTATTGCCTCAATAAACTCCTAATTTGCTGCTTATTAGTTAGTAAGGTATCTGTTAAGTTAGGTTTGTGTGGTTGCTATATGTTCACTAACAGTTTAGGATTATATATAAATTAGGTTTTTGGAATTAAAACCTTGTGAGATAAGTCAAGTCAAGTCAAGTCACCTTTATTTATATAGCGCTTTTAACAATACAAATTGTGACAAAGCAACTGCACAATATCAAAATGGGAAAATAGTGTCAATAATGTAAAATGACAAGATTAAACACTCAATTTTCAGTTAAAGGCATTTCATTATTGAATTCAGTGATGGCATCGTCCAGCTCAGTTCAGTTCAAAAAGTTTCTGTTCAATCAAGTCGACGATATTGCTGGAAATTAAGTGTCCCCAACTAAGCAAGCCAGAGGCGACAGCGGCAAGGAACCAAAACTCCATTGGTGACAGAACGGAGAAAAAAACCTTGGGAGAAACCAGGCTCAGTCGGGGGGCCATTTCTCCTCTGGCCAGACGACACAGCAGTTCAATTCCAACTGCTGCAAAGTCAGATTGGAGGGCTCATCTGGTTCCCGAGATCTTGTCCTGATGGCTGTCTAGGTGACAGGGTCCTCACTGGGGGTCTGTCTCTGGGGCTCATCTAGGTGTCCTGGTCTCCGCTGACGTTCAGGGCTGTAGAGGTCGTCTCTAGGTGCTGATCCACCATCTGATCTGGTGAATGCAGTGACCTCGGAATAAGAAACAAACAGACTAATATTAGCGTAGATGTCAATCTTTTTACGATGTAACAAGTACATCATGTGTTATGGGAAGTGTTCCCGGTTCCGGGCTGTAGAGGTCGTCTCTAGGTGCTGATCCACCATCTGATCTGGTGAATGCAGTGACCTCGGAATAAGAAACAAACAGACTAATATTAGCGTAGATGTCAATCTTTTTACGATGTAACAAGTACATCATGTGTTATGGGAAGTGTTCCCGGTTCCGGTTGATCTAATTAATGCAGCCTAACAATCCTTTAACGGATTTGAATAATAGAAGTGTATTAGTGTGTTATGTGTAAGCCAGGTTAAAGAGATGGGTCTTTAATCTAGATTTAAACTGACAGAGTGTGTCTGCCTCCCGAACAGTGTTTGGTAGATTGTTCCAGAGTTTGGGCGCTAAATAGGAAAAAGATCTGCCGCCCGCAGTTGATTTTGATATTCTAGGTATTATCAAATGGCCAGAGTTTTGAGAATGCAGCGGACGTGAAGGACTATAATGCGATAAGAGCTCGCTCAAGTACTGAGGAGCTAAACCATTTAGGGCTTTATAAGTAATTAACAAGATTTTAAAATCTATACGATGTTTAGTAGGGAGCCAGTGCAGTGTTGACAGAACCGGGCTAATGTGGTCATACTTCCTGGTTCTAGTAAGAACTCTAGCTGCTGCATTTTGAACCATCTGTAATTTGTTTATTAAGCGTGCAGAACAACCACCCAATAAAGCATTACAATAATCTAACCTTGAGGTCATAAATGCATGAATTAATATTTCTGCATTTGACATTGAGAGCATAGGTCTCAGTTTAGATATATTTTTAAGATGAAAAAATGCAGTTTTACAAATGCTAGAAACGTGGCTGTCAAAGGAGAGATTACTATTAAATAGCACACCTAGGTTCCTGACTGATGATGAAGAATTTACAGAGCAGCCATCAAGTGTTAGACAGTGTTCTAGGTTATTACTTGTGGGGGTTTTAGGTCCGATAATTAACACCTCTGTTTTTTCAGAATTTAGCAGTAAGAAATTACTCGTCATCCAGTTTTTTATATCGACTATGCATTCCATAAGTTTCTCAATTTGGTGTGTTTCACCAGGCCGTGAAGAAATATAGAGCTGAGTATCATCAGCATAACAGTGAAAGCTAACCCCGTGTTTCCTAATGATATTTCCCAAGGGTAACATATAAAGCGTGAATAGTAACGGCCCTAGTACTGAGCCTTGAGGTACTCCATACTGCACTTGTGATCGATATGATACCTCGTCATTCACTGCTACGAATTGATGGCGGTCAGATAAGTACGATTTGAACCATGCTAATGCACTTCCACTAATGCCAACAAAGTTTTCTAGTCTATTCAAAAGAATGTTGTGGTCGATAGTGTCGAACGCAGCGCTAAGATCCAGTAGAACTAATAGAGAGATACAACCACGATCAGATGATAAGAGCAGGTCATTAGTAACTCTAATGAGAGCAGTCTCAGTACTATGATACGGTCTAAATCCTGACTGGAAATCCTCACAGATATCATTTTTCTCTAAGAAGGAATGTAATTGTGAGGATACAACCTTTTCTAATATCTTTGACAAAAAAGGGAGATTCGAGATCGGTCTGTAATTAACTAGATCTTTGGGGTCAAGTTGTGGTTTTTTAATGAGAGGCTTAATAACAGCCAATTTAAAGTTTTTGGGGACATATCCTAATGACAATGACGAATTAATAATAGCCAAAAGAGGATCTATGACTTCTGGAAGCACCTCTTTTAGTAGTTTAGATGGAATAGGGTCTAACATACATGTTGTTGGTTTAGATGATTTAACAAGTTTATACAATTCTTCCTCTCCTATAGTAGAGAATGAGTGGAATTGTTCCTCAGGGGATCTATAGTACACTATTTGATGTGATAATATAGCTGACGGCTGCATGGTTACAATTTGATCTCTAATAGTATCAATTTTGGAAGTAAAATAGTTCATAAAGTCATTATTGCTGTGCTGTTGGGAAATGTCAACACCTGTTGATGCTTTATTTTTTGTTAATTTTGCCACTGTATTGAATAAATACCTGGGGTTATGTTTGTTTTGTTCTAAAAGAGACGAAAAGTAATCAGATCTAGCAGTTTTTAAAGCTTTTCTGTAGGATAGAGTACTTTCCCGCCAAGCTAAACGAAATACCTCTAGTTTTGTTTTCCTCCAGCTGCGCTCCATTTTCCGGGCTGCTCTCTTTAGAGTGCGAGTGTGCTCATTATACCACGGTGTTGGACTCTTTTCCTTAATCTTCCTTAAGCGAAAGGAGCAACCGTATCTAAAGTGCTAGAAAAGAGAGAGTTCATAGTTTCTGTTACATCATCAAGTTGTTCTGAGCTGTTGGATATGCTAAGGAATTGAGATAAATCAGGAAGATTACTTACAAAGCAGTCTTTTGTGGTAGAAGTGATGGTTCTACCATATTTGTAAGAAGGAGTTGAATTTACAGCTTTAACTATATGGAGTTTACACAAGACTAGATAATGATCTGATATATCATCGCTTTGCTGCAGAATTTCAACACCATTAACATCAATTCCATGTGACAGTATTAAATCTAGAGTATGATTTCGACTATGAGTAGGTCCTGAAACGTGTTGTCTAACCCCAATAGAGTTCAGAATGTCTATGAATGCTGATCCTAATGCATCTTTTTCATTATCAACATGGATATTAAAATCACCCACAATTAGGACTCTATCTGCAGCCAGCACTAACTCTGATAGAAAATCAGCAAATTCTTTAATAAAGTCTGTATGGTGCCCTGGTGGCCTGTATACAGTAGCCAGTACAAACGTCACGGAGGATTTATCATTAATACTTTTTTCTCTAGATAATTTTATATGAAGCACCATTACTTCAAAGGAGTTATACTTAAAGCCTGTCTTCTGAGAAATACTGAGAATATTGTTATAAATTGTAGCAACACCTCCCCCTTTGCCTTTTGGACGCGGCTCATTTTTGTAACAGTAATCTTGGGGGGTAGACTCGTTTAAAATAATGTATTCATCTGGTTTTAGCCATGTTTCTGTCAAACAGAGCAAATCTAGGTTATGATCATTAATCAAATCATTTACAAAAAGTGCTTTTGTAGAAAGGGACCTGATATTCAGTAAGCCAAGTTTTATCAATTGTTTCTGTGTATTGTAAACATTTTTTATTTGTTGAACATCAATTAAATGGTTACTCATAAATTGGTTTGGACGTTTTCTGTATTCTCTAGTTCGGGGAACAGACACAGTCTCTATAGTGTGATATCTAGGTGAAGGAGTCTCTATGTGCTGAGAATTAACTGACTTCTGTGACGTGAGGCGGCTAGCAGACGGTCGGTTTAGTGTAGTATAACAGTGTAGCTGCTAAATTGTAATCCATTTTGGATTAGTTCCTAAGATTTTTACTACTTGTGGTTACTAGAGATCCAAATTTCACCACTGCTGAATCTACAAAGCCACAGAATAATAATAATGATGGTGATAAAATTGAGTATGACTGATAGAGGTCAATGGGCAAATTTGGCCTGGACACTGGGCTTGCACCCCAGTTTTAAATTATGAATAGGATAGTATGAAGCAGTACAATACTGTACTTTGAGGGATCAAACACACATTTTAATAGTGTCAGACATTTGGTATTTAACCTGACAATAAACACGTTTAGGATTTAGAAATATTTAAATCAATTTTAAGACAATTAAAAATGGCACTTCATGACAAAAAAGGTAGCTGACCCCCAGGGTAAACTACCAATTGTTCTCCATCCAGCTGTCCAGATTAAGTGCACTATTATTGCCTTTGTTATCATCAGGAACATCTAAAACCTCGGGGGGTAAGAGTTTGCAAATTTGGATTGACTCTTCTGAATGTTCTGCATATATTTCCTTTATGAACCTGTTTGTGCATGTAGATTGGTGTTTTGTTTGGCTGTGAGGCAAATAAATTGCTTGGAGGTAGATGACACTGAGATGTAAACAGCTTTTGTAATTATAGCCTTGAAGTCCATATAGAGACTTATCAGAAGCTCAAAAACTGAGGTTTATGCAATTTCATGTGGGATGAAATTTAATATGTACTGGGTTTGTTTTGTTTGTCCTACTGTGCATAACCCCAAAGGCTCATTGCCTTTAAAAAGCCAAGTAATGCTTGTTCATATGATCCATAAACGGTGACAACTGAAGGTGAAATTTTCGTTCATTTGCTCATGTTGACTTGCAAAGGTAAGTTTATCAGGTTTTTTTTTATGTTTCTTAAGCTACTGTGGACTTTTGACTATAAGAGAATAAGAGATTTTTTTGTGTGTTTGTAGGAACAGAAATGGTTCTTCAACACAGGATTTCATTGTCATTCCTCATTCTTTCAAATCTGATTGGTAAACACGTTCTCAAGCTGCAGTGAATGCACTTTCTACTGTAATTTTTACAGTTAAAATCATTAGTGAAAATTTTACAATTCTCTGATAAGTGCTATGGAAAAATTTTTTTTTGTGTGTGTGTTTTTTTTTTAGATTTTTGCCTTAAAAGTAATGTTTCTAACATGTTTATCTGGTCCAACAGTTTTGGCAGATTCATGTGACAGTCGATGTCTGGCAAATTCTATAATTGCCAAGAAACTGATAAGTGCACCACACGGCAAACACTGTTCTGTCACAGTAACAATCACTTCAGTGCAATACGAGACGCTGTCGTTTGTAAGTAGAGTTTTTTTTTTTTAATTATTTTTTAAATTCTTTATTTCTTTATTTTTATTTTTTTTATTTTTTTAAATAATTATTTTAAACGTTTGTGGTCCGGTAAATAGAGCAAACAAAAATTTGTTCTACATTTGTATTTCAATTTAATATTTTGAACTAGGGTTCTAATTTAAATAAACGTAACTTTGGATTGATTTTTATATTTACAATGAGTCAAAAAAAGAGGCTATAAATCTATTAAAAATTGAGTAAATACTACTAAATACTATTCATAAAATCTCCCAGATGCATTACATTATTGTGGCAGAGGAAAACACTAAATAGACAGTACAAAAGTCTTCATATTTGTTTTTTGCATCATTGATTTTTAAGTGAAGTTTAGCAAGTTGCTTTTTGAGCTTTAATAAACATGATAGTGGTACTTTAGCTTGAATTGATATAATGGAAGGAAATACAATTATTCATGCCGTCTTTAATGAAATATGCTTTAAACAAGAGTATGTTGTGTACAACTGTTATAAACGTGTTACAAAATAACATTTGTAAGTAGACAGTATTCTCACTTTTGTTCCATATGCAAGGTATAGATTGTACTTATTTTTATGCAATTTAATGCATTAAAAGTAGCCTAAATATTATTATTACTTTTTCAGTGTAATGATTTTCACATTGCAAAAATTCTGTCACCATTCTGTCATCATCCGTATTTAGGATACAAAGAACATGCAAATGAGCAGCCGTGTCAAGGTTAACATGGTGAGCAGAAACATTTTTGACTTTGGAAAAAAAACAAAAACTCATAAGGCTTAAAGCTCATAAACTCATTCTTAACTAATGCTCACAATAATTTGGTTTTACAATGGGCAAAATGTCAGTGAATGTGTTTTTTTGAAGTTTATTTTCCTCCATAGATGTGGAACGATCCTGGGCTAGAGTGGAATACAACCACATCTAATGCTACAGCAATTATGTTGCCAGTTGACAAAATCTGGACTCCTGGGCTAATTTTGGACAATGCGTAAGTGAACTTACAATTTTTGTGACATGGCTTGAATTTCTCTGTTTAGTATATGCTAACACTGCCTATTGTACAGTTTTAAGGTCCCACATCAAACTGAATTTTCAGACTGTCACTGAAAGTGTGAACTGTATAAAACTGATGGTATAGCTTGTAAATCTACAGAGTACAATATAGTGGGAACATACTATAACATGTAAAAAACATCTTCTGTGAACCACAACTGAAGATCATAAGTCAGTGAGGTTCAATGTTGTTTTGTCAATGACCCACTTTTTAAACAATCTTCTTTTGTGTTCCACAGAAAAATAAATAAATAAATCATACATGTTCGGAACAACATGGAATGAGATTTCACTTTTGTGTGAACTTTAATCATAACGGATGTGAATGAATATGAATGTGTGTCATATTGAACCTAGTTACTCAAATAATGTAATATATTACTCATTACTAGTTACTCCTTTCAAAAGTAATATTGTTACTTTACTTATTACTTTCTGGCAACAGTAATTAGTTACACTACTAGTTACATTACTTTTTCTTCACGCCCACAGAAGTTGTAACTGTGTATCTTCCACATAAAATTCTTCTAGAATGTTACTAATAACATATTTCTGCCTCATCATTTGACCAAAATCCACATTGTATCGCAGTCAGAAGTTATTACAAACACTCAATAGTGATTGATAGTGATATTCAAGCAGAAGTGTATTAATCTCATTAATTGTCATGTGTAGCTAGAAGCTAATTGTAATTTCTCCGTTTCCCATATACGATTATATTTCATTATGTATTTTATCAAATCACATAAGTTTGTAAGAAACTGTTTAATTTTCCAAAAATATTTTTAATTATAGTAATATAATGTAGCACATGCTGATCAGAGGGATGTAATGCCAGAGTAAAGTAAAACCACAACTTACAGAAGTGTTCAGATCATCATTTTTCTTGACAAAATCAATATAATGCAATATTTCTATCTGCAGAATGTAAGCTTTTCCATATTCCAAGCTTGCCTGCTGCACTGGGGACATCACATGAATGTGCGAGTTGTGAAAATTATGAAAATATATCTAGGAATTATTTGATAGTTGGATTTTAAATCAGCGGGTTGAGGCATCAAAAGTAACTAAGTAACTAAGCTGTTTTATGAATGGTAACTGTAATATTATTACTGAAATCATATTAGTAATTAGTTACACTACTAAGTAGTAAATAAGCGCCAGCAAGTGTCAACTTGATTGATGGCCCTTGATTTATGGCTTTTCCCCTCCCCCACACGGCCCACCCACATCGCGACCACCCACATCGGTGTTGACCACTCAAATGAGTTCCAGATGTTGGAATCGTCATGCCTGAATGTTTGTACATATGTTTGTACTTGTCAGTCCGGCGACAGGAGATGAAATGAAGCCCTGAGGAATGTTTTGAAGATGTTATGTTCATCCGGCGCCCCTCCCCATCTTGGAGCGCGCATGGTGTCCGGTTTCGTTCTCTCTCTCTGCTCTCTCTCTCTCTCTGTATGGGGGAGCTATGTGAAAAAGATATTAAAGGCAATTTTAACAGATTATACGTGCATATCACAATACCCACAATATATTCTGTTGGTTAAAAAGAAATTAAATAAAATAGACTATCAATGATAAGGGGTAAAAATGTTTAGCTTAACGAATAAAATGGTTAAAAATATATAAATTGTCTTACATTTTCCAAGAGAAAAAAAGTCTTCCTCTTCGCGCAAACATTCTTTGAATGAACGTTTTACAAAATGGTGTTTAGCTGGAAAAAGTTTCTCGCTCTCTCTTTCCCTCCGCGAGCATGCTCGTGTGTGTGTGTGTGTGACACAGGCATCCCCCGCCCCTCCGTCCGTGGTGAGTGAGAAAACGGATATAGCTTTAAATAACAGAATTACATCTGAAGTACTTATATTTTAACTTATTTCACATCAAATAAAAGGTTCTTATTTTAAACGTAATCTTCAAATGTGTACACACGGTGTGATGAAACAAAAAGTCTTTCTGTATGTTTTAAAACAAGTTTCTTTAAGAGCGGCAGGATGTCTTTGTGGTCTACGTTGCTGTAACGCAAACAGATGCACTTAGATAAGCGTATCGAATCCCGGTCAAAATTTTTTGAATTATTTATCTAAAATTACAACTATTCAACCTTTGAATTCGACTTTGATTGTGTTTACCTTTCAGAAAAGCGTTCCATTCCCCAAGGCTTTGTTGGAATGCTTACAGTGCTAGGTGTTTGTATAACTGTTTCAGCCGTGACGAAATAAATTAGACACGCCTTAATGTCTCATTGTTTTCATAGACTTTCAGGCTCTGCTTCACATGTGCTAGTAATTTGGAGAATTCGGAAATTAGTCACGGTGGTAATTACAGCGTTTAAATCCACATAGTACAGTGTAATTATCTAAAGATAATTATACATTTTACAACCCATCACAGAAAAACTTTACATCTTAGAAAATAAATAAATAATGAATGTGCTTTATAAGTAATTTACTCATGGGATCAATAAAATGTTCCTTCTCTCTCTAGGGCACTTGCCCCACACCGTAGGTTAAACAAGTACACAGACACACATTCAGTAGTCCCGAGTCTTATTTTCCTCTATTAAATGAAAATAAATAAATAAATCATGCGATTACACGCCATATAAAACAATGCAAAACATTGAGGCTAGTTTTAGTCGTCACTAAAAATATAAAAACGTTGTACATTTTACCAGGAGCGGGAAAAAAGAGTTTGGCATGTTAGAAAAAGTTAACAAAAGGGGAAAACAATATATATTTCAATAGGCCAAACGATAAGGGCTATTGTGGACCCGACAAGTCCGGACATGTCAAATTTCTATGTTTTATTCACATTTATTTGTATATTTCTATCACAGAAAATTTAAGTTTCTACATTATATTTAGAAACTTTAATATTTATATTTACATTGTATTATTGAATTTATACTGCATCAAAAAAGCTAATTTATTAAAATGTGTTAATTTAATTTATCAAAGTTATGCTTATGGGTACAATCATTTGGAGTATTACTACACTCCATAGACAAAATTATTTTTTACTGTACACCTACCAAAATTATAATTTCATTAATTAAAAACATACAACCATTTTTAATAAATTATATATATTTTTTTTAAGCGATCTGAATTGAGGACTCAAGAAGCTTCATCATAAACCACGTTGTCATATCAGTGTAATACCTATGTCATTATACAATTTTGTATTATGATAAGTTATATAAACAAGCACGCACATAAACATTTCAAGCTAAAGAGAGGCTTATCTCTATTTTAAAGAATATGGAGATATATAATTATATATGACATCATGTTACTACCATGTTACTAAAGCAAATCATTCATCATTCATTTTAAACAAGTATTCAACATTTAAGTTTATTGTTCTTATAAAACACATAGTAACAAAATGTTCCTAAGTTGGAAAATAAAGTCCTGCTTTGAGCTCTTCTAACTCACAAGAGTAAAATGTCAGTCTTGATTTGGGCAAGCTGACACACACACACGTTGGTTTTTATGTTTTCTGGGGACGTTCCATATATAGTCGTGATGATTTTGTACTGTCCGCCTACCAAAATTCTGCACACACCCCTTTTTAAATAAAATATTGTTTGCAAGCTATCTTAACTATGAGGATTTCATCATAAACCACATTTACGTTGTTATATCAGAGTAATACCCACATCATTATTTAAATTTGTGTACTGATAAATCATATAAACACACATACATAAACATTCATGCTGCTCACATATTATTGTAGCACAGTATAATCAGACTTTAGCCATTAATACGCTTTTAAGATTCTGAAAAACACCAATGGTAATACATATATAATTATATATGACACCATGTTACTAAGGCAATTCATTCATCATACATTTTAAACACACATTCACCATTTATGAAGGTAACATTCACCGTTTATTGAAACTTATAAAACACATAATTATCTTCTTTTAAAGATGTTAATAAATAAGTTTGATTATATGTAACGTACTATATAAAAATAAACATTTACAAGTCTTAGGCGATAATAAAAAGTCTTACTTTTTTTCTGTGAACAATGATGTCCAAATTTTTCCAACAAAATAGATAAATAAAACAAAAAATGTTTAAGTTATAAACTTTATTAAATATAAACAAAACTCACAGATCCTCCCAGGGTTAAACACCATTGTGAAATGAATGCTTCAAGGCCCACACAGAGACCGGGAGGAGTCCATAACAGCTCATGTGTCAAGCTAGTCTGCTATTATAGTCTGCTATGAGTGAATGAAGACATCTTTAAAAAAAATTATTATTATTATTAAAGTATAATCTTAAGAGTGTAAATAAGATCTTTCAAACTTAAAAGTCTGGGTTAGACAAAATCTTAAAGGTTTTTTAAATAAAATATTTTTACTTATTTGTAAATTTAACCTTAATTGTTTTTATTCAACAGTACCTGTTCAAATTATAGTTTATCATTTTAAAATAAAATTGTACTTAGTTTATTTTATTTCAAAGCATTTTTCCCCGCTTAAAAGGCAAAACAAAATGTTAGACTATTACTAGGGTGAGCCTGCGTTCTAGTTCGGTGCTCCTATAGTTGTATATGTTCATACTTTTTTTTTTTTGAACCGACCTTTATCATCGTGATAAATATCATATGCCTATACTATCAATATACTATTGGTTATCTACTGAAAATATATGTAGAAATATACAAAATGTGATGTATCCGTTTTGAAGAGAGATGACTTTTGCAGGCACCAACCCTATCCCCCATAAAGCTCATTTAAAATGTTTGTTTAAGTCAACTACAGACATGTCACCACGACGCGCATTCTTTGGAGTTGTAAACTGCTCTTGAATGAATCAGCACATGTGAGGATCAATGGGTTAATTACGCTTTAAAAGCACAGAACAAGCTAAATGAATGACCGCCGGTATGTAAAATACCTACGTTGTTAAAACCTATATACAATATGTATTAAACATATGCTTTTGTTGTTAAGACTGCTTATTGATAGTGGTAATACTGCTGTTAAGTTTTAATGGTTCAAAAGTCTCATAGATCTATATTATTTTTATTTATTTATTACTTTTCATATTTTTACAAAGATTCAATTCCTAGTAAATATAAGGCCAAACATGATATTACAAAAGAATCATGTTGACAAATGTGGCTTATTTTAAAAATAATCCAAACAGGTCCTCACACATACAGACACACATAAAATGACGTCATTCAGGAAGGTCAGCAGTTCAGATAGGCATATGCATGCTAGTTTTCAAACTTTTTCCAAAATCAAGTATGATTTTAAGGCATAAACCTGCTTTAAAGCCTGAATAAAAGGTTACCGGATGTAGTTTCGTATCCGTTGTGTTCTAACAAAGACCTACGAAGGATCATGATACTTTTATAAGTCTGATAAATATGTGATGAATGCACGATGAAATGAGAATCAGGTTACTAAGTTAAGTTTGATGCAATGTTTTTAAGAAGGGGATTTTATTTATTTTCAAACACAACTAAACCAGATAAAATATTATTCTTTCTTTTTGACAAACATTTAAAAGTATTTGATCTTAATATTATTTGCTCTTATTTTCTAAGTTCCAACAGATGAACCTTCTTATCCCAACAAAGAAAACATTTTACATTCATTCAACATATTTGATCCAATATTTTTACACAAGTATCATGGCTTTATGTTCTTTTTAAGGGCTTGTTTAATACATAAGATGTATTATTAGTAAATATTTTTTTTTTCACCATTCAACATGAAATTAAAGAGATGCATCAGCTGAGCTCGTTTCAACTGTTTATTATTATTATTATTTTTTTTTTTTTATTATTTGTGTGCTCACTATGTAACTCAAGAGTCCAAGTCACTAAGAAAATTATCATGTGAATACAGAAAACCCACTCATGATCATCTGGGTATATTTTTTGTAAATGTTGTTTTAAATTACTTTTTTCTTACGCCACTACATCTAGAGCTCTTGTTCAGACAGCTGATGACGATGTGTGCATTTTATTTGTCGTACTCATTTCTTTCGGCATTTCCGCTTGAGATTAAAGTGTAGGTAATGTGACCGCAATTAAGAAACATAAAATTATACTACATCCCCTTTGAAAAGGTTATAGACGTAGTCTTTTATACAGGAAATATGTTTGCACAACAGAAATACTTATTAGTATAACAAATACCTAATACTGAAATCCTCCCTTCTAAATATATTTAATGTTTATAGTTTTAGTGTTGATTTTGATGGTCTAACCCAATAGCTGATACCACTCTATACTTTTTTCATTGTTTTTGCACAGTTTTTTAGATGAAGGCCATTCTCAGCAAGTGAAAACGAGAACAAATACAGTATAAGATAATTAAGTGTTTAAACTGAGATTGTGATGTACAGATTACTGGTCTGTCTACAAAGAGGCCATGAGACACAAGGCCTCGATCTTACTATTTCACTGTTACATCTACTTCATTTAGAACACAAAGTTGCACATTACAAGTTGAAGATAGTGTGGAAGCACTATTTTCTTTGCACGTGTCTCTAAACATGTCTTTAATAAAATCACTGTTGTTTTAAGCGAAAGCGATGATCCAGTCCGTTTTATTCAGTCGTTGTGTTTTAGGCGTCCGCCTTTTAGTTTTGTTCCAGGAAACAGGTACGGCTGTAACTGTCTGCTCTTCTTTAAGAAAGCATGCGGCCGGCAGTTTTTAACATGTCTTAATTTTTCACAATCGCAAATGTTTGTTTAGCTTAAATTTTAGTCAGTTACAAAGTGTCAGGCATGATGCTTATATGTATTTTTAAATAATTACGATAAAGTTACAGGTTTCTTGGATGAATGCTCGACAGAGCGTTACTCAATCAGTCCTCTGCGTCGTCTTTTAATAAAATATTCCATTGAATGTCACTAAGACAAATTCTGTAACAATAAGAACAACACGGTCTAACAACACAAATGCAATTGCTCTTTCACACACCAGACTGATCCCTGCTAACTACACCTAAAACTGCTAGATATCTTGACTTTATCCGTGTGTTTAACGCTAGGCCTTGTCACACTGTTGTGAGATATAAATCGCAAAGTTTTTTTTTTTTCATAGGGCTACGCTTTGAAACCAGAACAATTCCATGACTTTGCGCATTCTTTCTGTTTGAATTTGTTTACCGCTCTTGTTGTATTTTCGCTTTGCATCCTAGTTTTTCTGTCATGTTAGCGGGCTCTTCGTCCATATTTCTGTGAATTTGCTTGATTTTTTAAAATATGGCTTCAACCCGCCGTCTTCATTCGAGACATTTACGTTATATTATTAACACTATCCTAGTTTATATCATGTATGATTGTTTCTCGATAATTATTTCCATCTACGCTCGTATTCCGGACGTTTTCTTTTTAGAAAATTGATTAAAAATATATTTGTAAATTGCTCACTTGTAAGTCGCTTTGGAAAAAAGGCGCATACACATTTTTTTTTTTTTTTTTTAACAATATATTGTTGGATATACGTTGAAGTAGTGAAGAAAATGATAAAATTGTCGTTACAATAGTAATGACATTACAGGCGGTCTAGCCAGAAAAGAAAATTTCTGCAACCCAACATGTTTTGTTGTAATATAAAATCAACCAACGATCCGACAATTTCACATATCATGGATTCACAATTTTTTGAGATCAGCGACGTACATAAATCTGTTACATAAGTACACAGACAGAGAACCTCGTTAATGTCCATCTCATCCTCACATTCACACATCACATCCAGAATTTTTCTGGCGGTTATGCAAATTGAGTCTCTGCCGGTAATAAACATGCTCGTCAAATCAGGCCATGAATCGGTCAGACCTCTTACAACGTCCATTTCGTTCTTGAGATTTTTTACACGCTTAGTATCCCCCGTAGAATCATGATTCGGATCGGACGCAGCATCGATGATCGTGGTCATAAGATCGATCATTTGTCCTCGGTAATGTGGTTTAAACGTAGAGTCTATAACGCCTTTTACAGGACACGTTTTTCCCGCGCCACAGTCGCACTTCAGCTGATCATCCGCAGCGTCGCTCTCCATCGGCTTTTGCACGGCATCAGACATCCTTTTCAGAAATCGATTCTTTCCAAGAGATAAACTTTGTCTCCTAATCGATATAGAGCGTTGTCGCCGTTTCCTAGAATCTGGATCGTCCGCGACGGTCCAGTAGAATTTCAATTTCCGGTTTATGGTTCAGATCCGGCTTATTAATTGAAAAATGTATGTGCTCAGGATTGTTGAGATTGATTTTGTCGGGTCCGTGTTTTGATCGACAAGAAGTTGTAGTAGCACCGTCAAACGCAGATCTAGAGTTTATCCGGAACAGCCGCTCTTTGCCGTACGCAAGTAGTGACGGGCCTTTTGTACATTCGAGCGAAATAAATTTGTTGAGGTTTCCACGTGTCGGCTGTCGGTTGGTTGTTGAGATGTTGCCGGAGGCGGTGGACATGAGGGTTGGTCAAAGAGAAATAGTTCTCACAGAAATATATTTTGGTTAACGATTACGAGGTCATTTATTAGGATTTTTTAAGACAAATTGTTTCTAGTAACAGCTTTGGAAAACACAGACTGATCATTTGGTTTTACTTGACTGAAACAGCTCGTCTATCGTTGAAAAAATGGTGTTTAACAGAGGCACGTCGCTCCGATCGAAATATAGATTTGTTTTGCAGCACCGGAAAGGGTTGTCCTCAGGAATAGGAAAGTCACGATCATACTCAGAGTCAGTCTCATCGGAGTCTGGTTCATCATCTGATTCATCGTCTGACTCGTCGCTACTTTGAGACAAAACGTTTTTTTCAGATTCCTCTCGATGTTTATTTACCATCATGAGATAATTTTGGTCGTGATGCATTTTGTTCCAACAGGATGAAATGCACATGTAGGCCGTCCGCGTTGTCACCCGATACCTCATCCCCTGCGTAACAGCATCCCACTGGAATATGTACCTGATTTTATCGCCAAAATTAAATTCTCTCCAAATTTGATTGTAGAAGTCTATGGCGGTCAAAAGCAGGTAGGCGCATTCG
Source organism: Schizothorax lantsangensis (assembly GCA_027422415.1). Classification (NCBI taxonomy): domain Eukaryota; kingdom Metazoa; phylum Chordata; class Actinopteri; order Cypriniformes; family Cyprinidae; genus Schizothorax; species Schizothorax lantsangensis. The sequence continues at coordinate 40,031 of JAPDDO010000156.1, forward strand.
GATCTATAGTCCTCGTAAGAATCCAAAACATAGAGTTTCACGGTCTGCAATGACGTGTCAAACACAAATCTACCTACACGATCATCAGACACTGGGAAATCTTGTTTCATAAAATCTTCACGGACAATCTTCGTCCGTTTCAACAGAACTTCTTGGCGGTGTTACAGACATAGCTCTTGTTTCAGGAGCGGCGGAGGCTGTTGTAACGATGTAGAAAACCTTATTTAAATACCGACTTCTGAATGTAGGCGGGCCAAACACCTAGTAACGCGGAGTGCGCTTTAACGCGTGATATTATCTCTTAAATTGTTAGACAATTTATAGTAATAGTAGTTTGTGAAAACCTCTGATATTTTTCATTTCCATTTTCTAAAAAGAAAACAGACGGAATACGAGCGTAGATGGAAATAATTATCGAGAAACGATCATACATGATATGAACTAGGATAGTGTTAATAATATAGCGTAAATGTCTCGAATGAAGACGGCGGGTTGAAGCCATATTTTAAAAAATCAAGCAAATTCACAGAAATATGGACGAAGAGCCCGCTAACATGACAGAAAAACTAGGATGCAAAGCGAAAATACAACAAGAGCGGTAAACAAATTCAAACAGAAAGAATGCGCAAAGTCATGGAATTGTTCTGGTTTCAAAGCGTAGCCCTATGAAAAAAAAAAAACTTTGCGATTTATATCTCACAACAGTGTGACAAGGCCTAGCGTTAAACACACGGATAAAGTCAAGATATCTAGCAGTTTTAGGTGTAGTTAGCAGGGATCAGTCTGGTGTGTGAAAGAGCAATTGCGTTTGTGTTGTTAGACCGTGTTGTTCTTATTGTTACAGAATTTGTCTTAGTGACATTCAATGGAATATTTTATTAAAAGACGACGCAGAGGACTGATTGAGTAACGCTCTGTCGAGCATTCATCCAAGAAACCTGTAACTTTATCGTAATTATTTAAAAATACATATAAGCATCATGCCTGACACTTTGTAACTGACTAAAATTTAAGCTAAACAAACATTTGCGATTGTGAAAAATTAAGACATGTTAAAAACTGCCGGCCGCATGCTTTCTTAAAGAAGAGCAGACAGTTACAGCCGTACCTGTTTCCTGGAACAAAACTAAAAGGCGGACGCCTAAAACACAACGACTGAATAAAACGGACTGGATCATCGCTTTCGCTTAAAACAACAGTGATTTTATTAAAGACATGTTTAGAGACACGTGCAAAGAAAATAGTGCTTCCACACTATCTTCAACTTGTAATGTGCAACTTTGTGTTCTAAATGAAGTAGATGTAACAGTGAAATAGTAAGATCGAGGCCTTGTGTCTCATGGCCTCTTTGTAGACAGACCAGTAATCTGTACATCACAATCTCAGTTTAAACACTTAATTATCTTATACTGTATTTGTTCTCGTTTTCACTTGCTGAGAATGGCCTTCATCTAAAAAACTGTGCAAAAACAATGAAAAAAGTATAGAGTGGTATCAGCTATTGGGTTAGACCATCAAAATCAACACTAAAACTATAAACATTAAATATATTTAGAAGGGAGGATTTCAGTATTAGGTATTTGTTATACTAATAAGTATTTCTGTTGTGCAAACATATTTCCTGTATAAAAGACTACGTCTATAACCTTTTCAAAGGGGATGTAGTATAATTTTATGTTTCTTAATTGCGGTCACATTACCTACACTTTAATCTCAAGCGGAAATGCCGAAAGAAATGAGTACGACAAATAAAATGCACACATCGTCATCAGCTGTCTGAACAAGAGCTCTAGATGTAGTGGCGTAAGAAAAAAGTAATTTAAAACAACATTTACAAAAAATATACCCAGATGATCATGAGTGGGTTTTCTGTATTCACATGATAATTTTCTTAGTGACTTGGACTCTTGAGTTACATAGTGAGCACACAAATAATAAAATAATAATAATAATAATAATAATAAACAGTTGAAACGAGCTCAGCTGATGCATCTCTTTAATTTCATGTTGAATGGTGAAAAAAAAAAATCCACATTCTGTGCATCTTATGTATTAAACAAGCCCTTAAAAAGAACATAAAGCCATGATACTTGTGTAAAAATATTGGATCAAATATGTTGAATGAATGTAAAATGTTTTCTTTGTTGGGATAAGAAGGTTCATCTGTTGGAACTTAGAAAATAAGAGCAAATAATATTAAGATCAAATACTTTTAAATGTTTGTCAAAAAGAAAGAATAATATTTTATCTGGTTTAGTTGTGTTTGAAAATAAATAAAATCCCCTTCTTAAAAACATTGCATCAAACTTAACTTAGTAACCTGATTCTCATTTCATCGTGCATTCATCACATATTTATCAGACTTATAAAAGTATCATGATCCTTCGTAGGTCTTTGTTAGAACACAACGGATACGAAACTACATCCGGTAACCTTTTATTCAGGCTTTAAAGCAGGTTTATGCCTTAAAATCATACTTGATTTTGGAAAAAGTTTGAAAACTAGCATGCATATGCCTATCTGAACTGCTGACCTTCCTGAATGACGTCATTTTATGTGTGTCTGTATGTGTGAGGACCTGTTTGGATTATTTTTAAAATAAGCCACATTTGTCAACATGATTCTTTTGTAATATCATGTTTGGCCTTATATTTACTAGGAATTGAATCTTTGTAAAAATATGAAAAGTAATAAATAAATAAAAATAATATAGATCTATGAGACTTTTGAACCATTAAAACTTAACAGCAGTATTACCACTATCAATAAGCAGTCTTAACAACAAAAGCATATGTTTAATACATATTGTATATAGGTTTTAACAACGTAGGTATTTTACATACCGGCGGTCATTCATTTAGCTTGTTCTGTGCTTTTAAAGCGTAATTAACCCATTGATCCTCACATGTGCTGATTCATTCAAGAGCAGTTTACAACTCCAAAGAATGCGCGTCGTGGTGACATGTCTGTAGTTGACTTAAACAAACATTTTAAATGAGCTTTATGGGGGATAGGGTTGGTGCCTGCAAAAGTCATCTCTCTTCAAAACGGATACATCACATTTTGTATATTTCTACATATATTTTCAGTAGATAACCAATAGTATATTGATAGTATAGGCATATGATATTTATCACGATGATAAAGGTCGGTTCAAAAAAAAAAAAGTATGAACATATACAACTATAGGAGCACCGAACTAGAACGCAGGCTCACCCTAGTAATAGTCTAACATTTTGTTTTGCCTTTTAAGCGGGGAAAAATGCTTTGAAATAAAATAAACTAAGTACAATTTTATTTTAAAATGATAAACTATAATTTGAACAGGTACTGTTGAATAAAAACAATTAAGGTTAAATTTACAAATAAGTAAAAATATTTTATTTAAAAAACCTTTAAGATTTTGTCTAACCCAGACTTTTAAGTTTGAAAGATCTTATTTACACTCTTAAGATTATACTTTAATAATAATAATAATTTTTTTTAAAGATGTCTTCATTCACTCATAGCAGACTATAATAGCAGACTAGCTTGACACATGAGCTGTTATGGACTCCTCCCGGTCTCTGTGTGGGCCTTGAAGCATTCATTTCACAATGGTGTTTAACCCTGGGAGGATCTGTGAGTTTTGTTTATATTTAATAAAGTTTATAACTTAAACATTTTTTGTTTTATTTATCTATTTTGTTGGAAAAATTTGGACATCATTGTTCACAGAAAAAAAGTAAGACTTTTTATTATCGCCTAAGACTTGTAAATGTTTATTTTTATATAGTACGTTACATATAATCAAACTTATTTATTAACATCTTTAAAAGAAGATAATTATGTGTTTTATAAGTTTCAATAAACGGTGAATGTTACCTTCATAAATGGTGAATGTGTGTTTAAAATGTATGATGAATGAATTGCCTTAGTAACATGGTGTCATATATAATTATATATGTATTACCATTGGTGTTTTTCAGAATCTTAAAAGCGTATTAATGGCTAAAGTCTGATTATACTGTGCTACAATAATATGTGAGCAGCATGAATGTTTATGTATGTGTGTTTATATGATTTATCAGTACACAAATTTAAATAATGATGTGGGTATTACTCTGATATAACAACGTAAATGTGGTTTATGATGAAATCCTCATAGTTAAGATAGCTTGCAAACAATATTTTATTTAAAAAGGGGTGTGTGCAGAATTTTGGTAGGCGGACAGTACAAAATCATCACGACTATATATGGAACATCCCCAGAAAACATAAAAACCAACGTGTGTGTGTGTCAGCTTGCCCAAATCAAGACTGACATTTTACTCTTGTGAGTTAGAAGAGCTCAAAGCAGGACTTTATTTTCCAACTTAGGAACATTTTGTTACTATGTGTTTTATAAGAACAATAAACTTAAATGTTGAATACTTGTTTAAAATGAATGATGAATGATTTGCTTTAGTAACATGGTAGTAACATGATGTCATATATAATTATATATCTCCATATTCTTTAAAATAGAGATAAGCCTCTCTTTAGCTTGAAATGTTTATGTGCGTGCTTGTTTATATAACTTATCATAATACAAAATTGTATAATGACATAGGTATTACACTGATATGACAACGTGGTTTATGATGAAGCTTCTTGAGTCCTCAATTCAGATCGCTTAAAAAAAAATATATATAATTTATTAAAAATGGTTGTATGTTTTTAATTAATGAAATTATAATTTTGGTAGGTGTACAGTAAAAAATAATTTTGTCTATGGAGTGTAGTAATACTCCAAATGATTGTACCCATAAGCATAACTTTGATAAATTAAATTAAAACATTTTAATAAATTAGCTTTTTTGATGCAGTATAAATTCAATAATACAATGTAAATATAAATATTAAAGTTTCTAAATATAATGTAGAAACTTAAATTTTCTGTGATAGAAATATACAAATAAATGTGAATAAAACATAGAAATTTGACATGTCCGGACTTGTCGGGTCCACAATAGCCCTTATCGTTTGGCCTATTGAAATATATATTGTTTTCCCCTTTTGTTAACTTTTTCTAACATGCCAAACTCTTTTTTCCCGCTCCTGGTAAAATGTACAACGTTTTTATATTTTTAGTGACGACTAAAACTAGCCTCAATGTTTTGCATTGTTTTATATGGCGTGTAATAGCATGATTTATTTATTTATTTTCATTTAATAGAGGAAAATAAGACTCGGGACTACTGAATGTGTGTCTGTGTACTTGTTTAACCTACGGTGTGGGGCAAGTGCCCTAGAGAGAGAAGGAACATTTTATTGATCCCATGAGTAAATTACTTATAAAGCACATTCATTATTTATTTATTTTCTAAGATGTAAAGTTTTTCTGTGATGGGTTGTAAAATGTATAATTATCTTTAGATAATTACACTGTACTATGTGGATTTAAACGCTGTAATTACCACCGTGACTAATTTCCGAATTCTCCAAATTACTAGCACATGTGAAGCAGAGCCTGAAAGTCTATGAAAACAATGAGACATTAAGGCGTGTCTAATTTATTTCGTCACGGCTGAAACAGTTATACAAACACCTAGCACTGTAAGCATTCCAACAAAGCCTTGGGGAATGGAACGCTTTTCTGAAAGGTAAACACAATCAAAGTCGAATTCAAAGGTTGAATAGTTGTAATTTTAGATAAATAATTCAAAAAATTTTAACCGGGATTCGATACGCTTATCTAAGTGCATCTGTTTGCGTTACAGCAACGTAGACCACAAAGACACCCTGCCGCTCTTAAAGAAACTTGTTTTAAAACATACAGAAAGACTTTTTGTTTCATCACACCGTGTGTACACATTTGAAGATTACGTTTAAAATAAGAACCTTTTATTTGATGTGAAATAAGTTAAAATATAAGTACTTCAGATGTAATTCTGTTATTTAAAGCTATATCCGTTTTCTCACTCACCACGGACGGAGGGGCGGGGGATGCCTGTGTCACACACACACACACACACGAGCATGCTCGCGGAGGGAAAGAGAGAGCGAGAAACTTTTTCCAGCTAAACACCATTTTGTAAAACGTTCATTCAAAGAATGTTTGCGCGAAGAGGAAGACTTTTTTTCTCTTGGAAAATGTAAGACAATTTATATATTTTTAACCATTTTATTCGTTAAGCTAAACATTTTTACCCCTTATCATTGATAGTCTATTTTACTTAATTTCTTTTTAACCAACAGAATATATTGTGGGTATTGTGATATGCACGTATAATCTGTTAAAATTGCCTTTAATATCTTTTTCACATAGCTCCCCCATACAGAGAGAGAGAGAGAGCAGAGAGAGAGAACGAAACCGGACACCACTCGCGCTCCAAGATGGGGAGGGGCGCCGGATGAACATAACATCTTCAAAACATTCCTCAGGGCTTCATTTCATCTCCTGTCGCCGGACTGACAAGTACAAACATATGTACAAACATTCAGGCATGACGATTCCAACATCTGGAACTCATTTGAGTGGTCAACACCGATGTGGGTGGTCGCGATAGGGGGTGGTCGCGATGTGGGTGGGCCGTGTGGGGGAGGGGAAACGCCATAAATCAAGGGCCATCAATCAAGTTGACACTTGCTGGGGCTTATTACTCTCTCTCTACTAGTTACTGCAAAAAGTAATATTATTACAGTAACTAAGTTACAGTAACTAGTTACTGCCCAACACTGGTGTCCAACTGTCATTATGAAGAGTGTAGAGAGTGTTTATAGACAAACTTGATATGAGAAAGTTGAAGTTAAACATTAGACAGCTGGGTTAATGAGAATCTTCACTAGATGGCTCACTCTGGTGGTTGTGGACCAAAAGCATGATTGGTTCCCAATTTGAATAACATGTCATATTCTCTCTTTTTATGAATTCAGAATAGATATAACCGTGCAGCCGTACAAAAGTGATGTACTGGTTTGGAGAAATGGAACTGTGGACCATGCTGTTAACTTGTTCATAGCAGTGAGCTGTGACATCAACCTTTTCACCTACCCCTTTGTGATTGGGGATTGTCCTGTGGCCATCAATGGATGGAATCAAAGCAGTAAGATGATATTTTTGAATGAACAGTAGACCGACACTGATCATTTGTTCATAACCAGGGAAAATTTTCCTGAATAAATGATTACTTAGAAAAGATATTTGAATAGCAGGCAAACTGATAAACATTGTTTAATTTGTGTTGATCTAGGTTGTGGACTTATACTATTATACCCTGATAACATAAATATGAGTGGAAGTGAGCAGAGTGGAGAGTGGATGACTAAGAAGGTGGAAATAACACATGATTCAAAGGCTGAAAGTCGCACATATCTCTCGGTAACTACTGATTCATTCAGATTCATGCTTCTAGTGTAGATGTCAGGATTATTTTAAATTATTAAAGGGAGACTGACATAAAAAGACCTTATGTCACATGTTCTTGGTTTAGGATGTGTACACAATGTAAAGTTTTAGGAATAAAAGCCATTTTTAAAAAATGGGAGTAGATTAATATTCTGTTTGTGTACAGAATACAAAAGTCCCTCTCAGTGGTTGATACTGTTGACAAAAGTTACACCCTGAATGACAATATCCTTGAAGTACTCTCCTACGGCAAGCCATTTTAACATTTAATCTATAAGCCCTACTAGTATCTATTTTCATGCTACTAGTACTTATTTTTTATATATTATTTTAGTCAATCCAGAATGCGGCAGCAAGATTAGTCTTTAACGAGCGGAAAAGAACGCACGTCACACCTCTGTTCATCAATTTGCACTGGCTACCAATAGCTGCTCGCATAAAATTCAAGGAATTGATGTTTACCACCACTGGCTCTGCACTCCTTTACCTAAATTCAGTACTTCAGACTTATGTCAAAAAATCTTTTACCGGATTTTGATTATTTGGACGCTTTGCTGGACATTATAGTTGGCGGAGCTGCTGTGTTGTTTAGACGCTACAGGACGCGCAGACGGGGGAAGCGAGCCGGGGCGCTCGTGAAGCTTCGTCAGCGCGGATTAAGAACACCGTTGCCTAGCATCCATCTGGCGAATCTCCGCTCTCTACCCAACAAAACGGATGAACTCCTTCTGCTCTCCCGGACAAATAAGGATTTCTCAAACTCTGCTGCTCTGTGTTTCACGGAAACCTGGCTGAATGACACCATACCGGACAGCGCGTTACATCTTCCTAACTTCCAACTGATCAGAGCAGATCGCGAAGCAGAATCAACGGGGAAATAGCGCGGAGGCGGGACGTGCTTCTACATTAATGAGAGGTGGTGTACAGATGTAACTGTGTTAAAGAAGATGTGCTGTTATGATCTAGAAACGCTCTTCATTAACTGCAAGCCGTTCTATTCGCCGCGGGAGTTCTGTTCGTTCATTCTGGTGAGTGTTTACATTCCACCGCACGCGAACGCGAGATCAGCTTTACAGAAACTCGCTGATCAGATCACAGAGACTGAGCAACAACACCCGGATTCTGTTTTAATCATTCTCTGTGACTTTAATAAAGCAAATCTCTCACGCAAACTGCCAAAATACAGACAGCACATCACATGTCCCACCAGAGACAGTAATATATTGGATCACTGTTACACAGCGATAAAGGATGCATATCACTCTGTCCCTCGAGTAGCTTTAGGACTATCTGTTCACTGTTTGGTTCATCTCATACCGACCTACAGGCAGAAATTTAAATCTGTTAAACCTGTATTAAGAACTGTTAAAAGATGGACTAATGAAGCAGAGCAAGATTTAAAAGCTTGTTTTGACCTTACTGATTGGACTGTTTTCGAAGCTGCAGCAAATGAATTGGACGAGCTCACAGAGACTGTAACATCATATATCAGTTTCTGTGAAGATATGTGTATTCCTACCAGGACTCATTTAACCTAAAACAATGACAAACCATGGTTCACTGCAAAACTCAGACAGCTCCATCAGGCCAAAGAAGATGCTTACAGGATGGGGTATAACGTCTTGTATAAACAGGCCAAATACACACTGGAAAAGGAGATCAGAGTGGCAAAGAGGAATTATTCTGGCAAGCTAAGGAACAAATTCTCTTCCAGTGATTCTGCTTCAGTGTGGAAAGGTATGAAAGACTTTACAAATTACAAGACACCATCCCCCAGCACTGTGGAGAATCAACAACTAGCAGACGATTTGAATGACTTTTGCTGTAGGTTTGTAAAAACACCCCACACCCGCCCTGAACACCTCTCCACACAACCATTAACACCTCCAGCAACCCACTCTCCTCCACACCTGCACTGAAAATAAGTGAAGATGACATGCGGCAGGTCTTCATAAAGAACAAAAGAAGGAAAGCACCAGGCCCAGACGGTGTGTCACCAGCCTGCCTTAAAACCTGTGCTGACCAGCTGGCTCCCATCTTCACACAGATCTTCAACAGATCACTGGAGCTGTGCGAAGTCCCCTCATGCTTAAAACGCTCCACCATCATCCCGTCCCAAAGAAACCCAAAATTACTGGACTTAATGACTACAGAACTGTGGCTCTAACGTCTGTGGTCATGAAATCATTTGAAAGACTGGTTTTGGCTTATCTGAAGGCCTCCACTGGTCCCTTACTGGATCCCCTGCAGTTTGCCTACAGAGCAAACAGGTCTGTGGATGATGCAGTCAACATGGGACTGCACTTCATCCTGCAGCATCTGGACAGACCAGGGACTTATGTGAGGATCCTGTTTGTAGACTTCAGCTCCGCTTTTAACACCATCATCCCGGACACCCTTCAGAATAAACTGACACAGCTCTCTGTACCCACCTCCGTCTGTCAGTGGATCACCAGCTTCCTGACAGACAGGCAGCAGCTTGAGAGGCTGGGAAAATTCTCATCCAACACCCGCATCACCAGCACTGGAGCACCTCAGGGCTGCGTTCTCTCCCCACTGCTTTTCTCCCTCTACACGAATGACTGCACATCTAAAGACCCCTCTGTCAAGCTCCTGAAGTTTGCAGATGACACCACACTTATCGGCCTCATTCAGGACGGTGACGAGTAGGGTTGGGAATCGAAAATCGATTCCGATTCCAGAATCGGATACTTAAGGTCAGGAATCGGATACTTGTTGTCAAATTAAAATTCGATTCTGCCTATCGATTCTTGTGTACGCTTTTTTTTTCTTCATCTGTGAGGACCGGACCTACAGTGATCTGCCAGGACCTTGCAGTAAGCGCTTCAAAGATTGGCTACAGTTGCGATCAGAAGCCAAAAAAGTTAAGTATAATATCTGTGATAGCTAAACATGTAGCAAGAGAGATGTCACCACCAACATGACAAAGCACTTTAATTTAATAGATCGTTAAAGATCGCGAACACGATTCAAACACCAATGTGATTCTATTCCTAAATTACAAAGATTCATCTGTTTCACTCCTCAACCTTTGACGTACAGCGTGAGATCACATCAGTGTGATTTGAACATTTAAATCTGCGTTCGTGCTGCCGCTGACCTGAAGAGAGCAGCTGTCATCTGCCTGGAATGAAACAGCCTCACAGTCTTTTCAACCACACAGTATCATTATTTCTGTGTTACAAACATTCAAATCACAGAAGTACTGGGATAAACGTTTATAGTTCAGATATAAACTCTGATGGGTACGGTAGTGATTAAAATAGAGTAAATCACCTTTTGAAAATAATTTGACACTTCAAATGTAGATTTATCGATTACATTGTTACGCCTGTAGGTGGCGAAAATGGGCTGTTAAAATGTATTTGTCTTTGAATCACACAAGAGATTCATTCAAGAACGTTGATTCATCCAGTAATGAAGTCAAGTCAAGTCAAGTCACCTTTATTTATATAGCGCTTTTAACAATACAGATTGTGTCAAAGCACTTAACAGTGTCAAGTTGGAGGATAGAGTGTCAGTAATGTATAATAATAAGATTAAACACTCAATTTTCAGTTAAAGGCATTTCATTATTGAATTCAGAGATGTCATTGTCTAGCTAAGTTTAGTTTAAATAATATCTGTGAAATTAAATTGACGATAATCGCTAGAAATTAAGTGTCCCCAACTGAGCAAGCCAGAGGCGACAGCGGCAAGGAACCAAAACTCCCTCTGTGACAGAATGGAGAAAAAAAAACCTTGGGAGAAACCAGGCTCAGTCGGTGGGCCAGTTCTCCTCTGGCCAGGATATTATTGTTTATTTATTGTTTTAATTAAGACTTTAAATGGTTTATATTTCTATTTTAATATTGTTGCAATTTCTAACAATAATAGTATTATGTAGTTAGGTATTTTATTATATTATGAACCAACTACATCTTGAGTGAGTCACTGAATCATTCATTCATAAATTACATGTGATTTTGTTTAGTTGTCTAACGTTTTTTTCTTCAAAATCATGCGAGAAGCACAACTTCCATTGGGGAAAAGAAGAAAAAAAAAAAAAACTTAATTTGTTTTTTTAATTTATCCAGAATCATGCAGTTCTATTTTGCACACAAACAGCTCTTAAAGAGTCCAGTTTTTATGTAGCCTGTTGATTTTTGTTCATGGTATTCAGCTCCAATAAATGGTTTGCAAAAAAGAGACACAGGATAAATGTTTGATATCATTATTTAATCACATTGGAATTGAAACTGGGAATCGAAAAGAATCGGAATCGATAAGCAGAATCGGAATCGACAAAATTCAAATGATACACAACCCTAATGACGAGTCTGCCTACAGACAGGAGGTTAAGGAGCTGGCTGTCTGGTGCAGTCTTAACAACCTGGAGCTTAACACGCTCAAAACAGTGGAGATGATCGTGGACTTCAGGAGAAACCCCCCTGCTCTCCCCCCACTCACCATCATGAACAGCACTGTGACTGCAGTGGAGTCATTCAGATTCCTGGGCACCACCATCTCCCAGGACCTGAAGTGGGACAATTACACATTGTGAGAAAGGCCCAGCAGAGGTTGTACTTCCTTCGCCAGCTGAGGAAGTTTAACCTGCCACAGGAGCTGCTGAAACAGTTCTACTCTGCCATCATTGAATCCGTCCTCTGCACATCAATAACTGTCTGGTTCAGCTCAGCTACCAAATCTGACCTCAGAAGACTATGGAGGGTAGTCTGGACTGCTGAGCGAATCACTGGTACAACCCTACCTACTCTCCAAGAACTGTACTTATCCAGAGTGAGCAAAAGGGCTGGCAAAATCACTCTGGACCCCTCACATCCAGCACACTCCCTCTTTGAACTGTTACCGTCTGGTCGACGCTACAGAGCTCTGAGCACCAGAACGACCAGACACAGGAACAGTTTCTTTCCCCAAGCAATCCATCTCATGAACACTTGACATTAAACGTGGAACACACAACACTATTATACAATTACACTGCCCTCCATAATTATTGGCACCCCTGGTTAAGATGTGTTCTTTAGCTTCTAATAAATTCAGTTTTGTTCTAAATAATACAGGACCACAATGAAAAAAAGATGAAAATCCAACCTTTAATTCAAGTGCATTTATTCAGTGGGAAAAAAAATCCCACATTAAAAAATAATTATTTTACATCAAATCATGTGTGCCACAATTATTAGTACCCCTGATGTTAATACTTTGTACAACCTCCTTTTGCCAACAAAACAGCACCTAATCTTCTCCCATAATGTTTCACAAGATGGGAGAATACAGAAAGAGGGATCTTCGGCCATTCCTCTTTGCACAATCTCTCTAAATCATCCAGCGACCTGGGTCCTCTCCTCTGCACTCTCCTCTTCAGGTCACTCCACAGATTTTCAATGGGGTTTAGGTCTGGGGACTGAGATGGCCATGGGAGGAGCTTGATTCTGTGTCTGGTGAACCATTTCGGTGTAGATTTGGCCACATGTTTAGGGTCATTATCTTGCTGAAAGACCCAGTGACGACCCATCTTCAGCTTTCGGGCAGAGGCCACCAGATTTTACTTTAAAATGTCCTGGTATTTCAAAGCATTCATGATGCCATGCACCCTAACAAGGTTCCCAGGGCCTCTGGAAGAGAAACAGGCCCACAGCATCACCGATCCTCCCCATACTTCACAGTGGGCATGAGGTGCTTTTCTGCATACTCATCCTTTGTGTTCCGCCAGACCCACTTAGAGTGTTTGTTGCCAAAAACCTCTATCTTGGTCTCATCTGACCAAAGCACACGGTCCCAGTTGAAGCCCCAGTACCGCTTAGCGAACTCCAGACGTTTGCGTTTATGATTGTGAGTGAGAAAAGGTTTTTTCCGTGCATGCCTCCCAAACAGCTTGTTGGCATGTAGATAGCGCCTGATGGTTGTTTTGGAGACTTTGTGACCCCAAGATGCTACCATTTGTTGCAATTCTTTCACAGTGAGCTTTGGATAACTTTTTATTTCTCTTACCATCCTCCTCACTGTGCGTGGAGGCCAAATAAACTTACGTCCTCGTCCAGGCTTGTTTACCACTATTCCAGTTGTTTTAAACTTCTTAATGATTCCTCTGACAGTAGATATGGGCAGGTGCAGGCGAGTGGCTATTTTCTTGTAGCCATTGCCTGACTTGTGAAGGTCGACACACATCTGCCTTACTTGAATGGTGTGTTCCTTTGTCTTTCCCATGTTGAAGAGTGGATAAGAAAAATGGCCTCTGTGTCACGTCATATTTATACCCCAGGGAAACAGGAAGTGATGAATTACTAATTAAATGTTCCTAGATACTCTGATCAACTTTGTAAACTACTGTAGAAATGACAGAAATACTTCAATTACATTTATTTCCTAGGAATTGTTAGGGGTGCCAATAATTGTGGAACAGGTGATTCTATGAAAAATAATTATTTCTTAGTCAGGGATTTTTTTCCCCCCTTAAAATTCATTTGAGTTGAAGGTTACATTTTTCTACAATTTTCAGTGTGAGAGTATGCTTCTGCAATAAAAATTGAATTTATTTTAAGGCTTTTAACACATCTTAACCAGGGGTGCCAATAATTATGGAGGGCAGTGTATTTATTCACCACACATACATATATAATATTTTTTTTTTTTCATTTCAAATTTGCACATGTCAGACCTGTACACACATGATTGTCTGTATTGCATAGTGTTTTTGCTATTTTGTACATTGCCTATTTGTATATTTGTATATTATTCTTTTATTATCTGTGTCCTGTCCTGTTGCTGTCATTCTGTTGCACTGTGGAGCTTTGTCGCTATAACAAATTCCTCGTATGTGTAAACATACCTGGCCAATAAAGCTCATTCTGATTCTGATTATGTGCCTCCAACTCAAACTGCCAAACTCTGTCCGTGCTGCTGAGTCCTTAGCCATCTTCAAGGAATGGCTAAAAACTCTCTTTCATCTTCATTGGACCCTCTAACTCTTTCACTCTCTATTCTGTTTCTAACTACTTGTTTTCTTTAAAAAAAGCCACTAACACTAGCATTCTCTGTTCTTTTTCTATTCTTTTGACTTGTTTTGTTTTTATTTTAAAAATTCCCTCTAAAACTAGTGTCACGGTGCACACAGCAGGGAGAAACGAGGAACACGCAGACGAGGATTAAACTCAAAATAATAGTCTTTAATGTAGACATCAGGGCAAGACAGGGCAAAGCAAGACAAGGCAAGGCTGACACTAGTCTCAGCCTCAGACGTCACGCCCACGGACTGTTGGCTAAATGTCTGATGCATATGGCACACTTATCTGGAAACACTTCAGGAGTGTCGAAGTCGTCATCGGATTGGTTGAATTATACAGGATTTCCGGGAGACGTGTGTGTCGTGTTCTTTAACGTTCTGCCTGGAAACAAAGATGCCGTGACGCCAAACCCCCCCATGAAAGAAGAAAGCCGTCGTGTTTACAAATGTGAGGACGAGCGCTATGCCATCTATTCCAGACCTTCAGCTGTCAGTCTGAAGGTCTGGCTACGCGAGACTAGGCTGACACAGACAGGAACACCGGTAACGAGTAGACCAGACCACACGAAACTGAACAGGCAGGAACTAAAATACACAGGTTAATTACACAAACACAGCTGGAACAGAATTAACTAATAATCACACTAAACAAGGACAGGAAACAAACCAAAAAAGGACACAAGAGGCGGGAACACAAGACACACACGACAGAGGACTGACAACTAGCACTCCCTATTCTTTTTCAGTTTAGTTCTGTTTTGTTTTTATCCTGTGACCTAGTTTTCCCTGTGTTTCTTGTCTTTAATTAGTTCATTTGTACACCTGTTTTGCCTTTAATGTAGTACATGCACACTTTGGTTTTGTTTGTCAACCAGTTAACCTATACAATTTAGATGTTGAAAACTGCCAAACCAGCCCAAATTATGTCCACCCACTTAATTTAATTTTTAACTGCACAATCAAATTCAAAACAAAATCTGGCAACACTGCTTGTGGAGTTTTTGCATGAGGGTGCCCTCTGACTACGAGTATGAATGAAACAGAAATTACATCAATTGTGTACTCATTATTTCTCACAACACCCTATTTTGGTTAAAAATACAGTTGCGTCTCAAAAAATGTGAGTATCGTGAAAAAGTTAACTTTTTTTGGTAACTTATTTCAAAAAGTGAAACTTTCATATATTCTAGATTCATTACATGTAAAGTAAAACATTTCAAAAGTTCTTATGTTTTAATTTTGATGACTAGAGCTTACATCTCATGAAAGTCAAAAATCCAGTATCTCAAAATATTAGAATATTTACATTTGAGGATAACACTTTAGAATACTGATCTTTTGTTAATGAATAACTATACAGGAACAAGTGACTAATGCACCATTAACATTGTAGTAACTACTATTACCTAACAAGAAACTCTGATTATTGATGTAGTAAGTAATAGCGCTCAGTTGAAACTGGTAGTTCACTATTAGCTAATCAATAACTACTATTATTTATATATATCCTGGATAACTACTAAGAACTACCGTATACAGGTTCATAATTAATGTGAATTATGCATAATGTGTAATTAATTCTAAAATGAAGATCATGGTAACCCACTAGTAATGACTCAAGAATTATTGAATTCTTCTAAAGGAACTACTAATTACTTGGATCAGTATTCTAAAGTGAAAAGCATGATAACGCCCTAATATTGACTGACGTCATTGTAAGCTTTTGAATATATGTAAGGTTTTGGATAGTAATGACTCATGTGTTACTACATCCTTCTGAAGAAACTAATAATTATTTGGATCAGTATTCTAAAGTGAAGATCATGGTAACCCACTAGTAATGATTTAAGTGTTACCCAATCTAGCAAAATGAATTACTAACCAAAACCTTACAATAACCTCAAAAGTTTACAGTGACTTCAGTAATTACTAGGGAGTGATCACGATCTTCACTTTAGAATACTGATCCAAAAAATGAGTAATTCCTTTAGAAGGATGGGGGGGGGGGGGGGGGGGGGGGGGGTAATTAAACTTAAAAAGTTAAATACGTTTTTTCTTTCTTAAAGTAACGAGCAAGCGGCCAGCGGCAGACAGTGAGCTGATCATAGCCATGTTTGATCAATTTAGCCTTCTCAAATCATCACGACTTGCCTAAAATAAAATCTATAAATATACTAAAACAGTTCAAGCATATAACAATGTTTAAATGTTAAACCTAGATAAATGTGCGCTGCATCCTAGTTTGTGCAGAGAGTGACATGGAGGCACCAGTGCAATCAATTGCATTTTTTTCAATTGAAACAACTTGCAGTAATTTTTGCTCATAAAAGTAAGAGTAATACATCATTCGGAAATGTAAAGGGTCTACTTTACAAAGCTTTTTATAAAATATCAGGGCTCTAGACTCATTCTTCCCACTTTCTCAGTTGGTCGCAGGAGCACATCATTTGGTAGCAAATTCTTTTTTTTTTTTTTTATACAACATTTGATTAATCAATGCATGCTGATGAACTTTTATCATAGTTTATAGTTATATGGTAACGAAAGTGTTCAACATTCAACCCGTTCTTTTTCATCAGTATTATTTGTGATTTATATTTTGTGACAGGAATTCCTCTTTTTGATTTCACTTAAAAGATCTTGGTGTCAGCTTTACAAGAAAAGATAATGGTCTGTTTTGCTTATATCTATACACCTTTCACTTTTTAAGACTAAAACAAAAGATGGATTCATTGGTATTCTTAATTAAAAAGCACAACAACAATAAAACAGTATGTTACAATGACAAACTAGCTTACATAACATTTATTAACAAAAACGAATAAGATGAGGCATAGGACACATCACATGCTGTATTATACTGACTAATACATAACAGAATGTTTAGCAAACACTGAGGAATCAAATAATAATAATATAAAAAAAATAAGGAAAGCTTTTCAAAACGAAAACAAAAAGTCAAACTAAACTGTCTGTCGCTGACAGGACTTGCATGTTTTCTCTACAAGAATACCAACATGTTCACCTTCTCTGTTTTAAGAAGCAGTCTTTTACTTTAGTTTGAAAACCAAATTCTCCGTTGTGCTCCGTCCGCTGCGCGCACCTTCGAGCTCATGCTGACGCGCCCATTCTGCATACACACTGCCTCTGCTCTGCTCACGCGTGCGGTGTGTGACACAAAGTGCGACCACTTCAAATTTTTACTCGCACACTCTCAAAAAAATGGTCGCAGTCTAGAGCCCTGAATATATAAAATTATTTTATAAAATAAAGAAAACAATGATGTGCTGTCTCGTCTTGAACAGGAGCACTTCACAAAAATGAACCGAAAGTCAGCAAATACATGACTCACAGACATGATAAATATATCTATAGAAAGCTTTAAATTACTACTTAACGAAATAAATCAAATCGAAAACAAAAACTCTTTCATTATAATCCGTGAAGATGCACTTCTCTCTAAAGGCGAGTCTAATGAGGAGATGGTGAGTCAGGATCATCATCTGATTCTTCATCTTTGCCACACTGACACAGAAAACACTAGTTATTAGTAAATAATTCAAATATCTCCTTACTATTTCCCCCTGACACACTCATGGTAATTACTTTTGCTGGGGTTTATGGCAAGCTTTATTGCGTGTATTTGAAGCAGAACTCTTCAGCTGCGCTGAGGCTCTCTGCTGCTGCTGGACTCTAAACACAGAGACGCTCTTGACAGTCGCGGCAGCACGGTCTCGTGTTGTTTCCACCAGCGCGGCAATTTTTTTCATCACTAATTGATGGATGTCTAAAATATAAACATAAGGAGAAGCCTTAAAAGTCTGAATTATGACGTGAAAATTGGCCCGATCGAAGCCCGGTCTGGGTCGGGCTGAAATGCAGGGCTCTAGCGTTCCCCTCGGTAGAAATCACGTTTCTCCCTCGGGGGCCCCCTCCCATCGTGGGCCCTTAGAATCGTCCTAACTTATTAAAAAATTATTAAAATCGCCCCCTTATTAAAAATAATACTTACTGATTAGCTAATAGTGAACTACCACATTCCACTGAGCACTATCATTTACTAATTCATTAATCAGAGTTTCTTGTTAGTTACTAGTAGTCAGTGTTGTGGGGTAAGGCATTACAAGTAACGCGAGTTACATAATAATATTACTTTTTTCAAGTAACTAGTAAAGTAACGCATTACTTTTTCATTTACAAGAAAATATCTGAGTTACTTTTTTTTTCCCATTTATTGACTGATAGTTATTGAAAAACTAACTGAAATAAAAATAATAATTAACAAAAATTAACAATCGTTTTCATAATCATGACGTTCTCACCCTAGGCGGAAAAATCTTAGAGTTGTTGTGACAGTTTAGGAAATACCTGTCATGATGGCGCATCAAACACATAGGGTATCTGACGGAAGGGACGCAAAGCAGTTTTAAAAGCAGAAGTCCTGCACTTGGGTCCTGTTTGCTAAACAAATATGCACTAAAGCAGTACTTAACAGAACACCCGACCCGTTATCCCACAGCAGCACTAATTTAATTCAGAACCGTTTGACATAAAGACCGCGAGTCGCGACGCGAACCACACACGCATTAATCTACAACATCAGGTAGGCAAACTTATTCATTTTCTCGTGTAACACAAGCAATCAAACCAACATTAGGCATTCTAAGTTGGTGCTTTGAAGAAAAACAGACACGCAGAGCAACGTGATAATTAACAGAAAAAAGATGAGAACGTGCCTTTCTGTAAACAATACAAAACTTGGCCGAGCATCTCTGATCACTCTGCCAAACTTTAGAACAAATATGCATAGGCTAAATCACATCATACACACGCTTATAATTCTTCATAAATAAAGAAAATAACATATTCAAATATGAGCCTTTACTGCTATTGTCGTTATTATTGAATTTCATTAGTCATTAGTCATAATTCATTAGATGATTTATGCGCGGCTGTTCATGGAAAAGTGAGGAAGACACGACAATACCATGATTATGGTTAAATAAGAAAAAAGACATCTAATATAACGAAATTAGGCTACATTTATTTTCATATTAATATCTCAACACACCATTAGATTACATTATCGCAACTTGTGTAGATTTATGCGTTTCAGCATGCGTTAATTTTGTGTCGCTAAACGTTTGCCTCACTAAGTTAAATTATGCCTAAGTCTTTCTTTGGTCTTCGCTCTGGAAGTGATCTGTTGATTCTGCTAAACTTAAATTAAAACCGAAACTAAACTATATAAAAACTAAATAAAAATGTGTTCACAAAATAAAAACTAAACTAAAACTAACAAAAATATTAATGAAACTAATAAACTAAACTGAATTTTATAGCAAATTTGAAAACGATATTAAAATAAAACGAATTTAAAAATTCAAAACTATAATAACCTTGGTGTGAACATGCTGTTACTGTAGTTCTAGACTAAATGTGAATGTGCTTTAATTCAGCCACTCGCAAAAAACTGATTTAGTATTCATCAAAATGAATTAAAACGGTGAAATGCAAACACAGAATATGACACAAACGTGCAATAATTAAATATGTTAAACAACACAAATGTATCTAATCTCATTTTATTAACCAATGTCTTTGCTGCTGACCTTTGATGATCCAGTTCAATCATACTGATAAGAAAAAATGACTTTAGATAAACTAACAATTGTGCTTCATTGTTTTTTTTATTGCTGAAGAGTGTTGAACTTCTTCTCCTGCGCTCTACTCTTCACACGTGAATTTACTTTCCTTTAGCCTGAGGTTTATTCATTACACTTTTTGGTGTGAAAGGGCTTTACATTTGCTATAATTACAACTTCTTGTATTAAAAACAATCAAGCCCTGCTCATATTTAAAAAGTAACGCAAAAGTAACGCAAAAGTAAGTAACGCATTACTTTCCTAAAAAAGTAACTAAGTAACGTAATTAGTTACTTTTTTAGGGAGTAATGCAATATTGTAATGCATTACTTTTAAAAGTAACTTTCCCCAACACTGCTAGTAGTTACTAGAGTGATAATATTGCGTTACCAATGTGTTCTTGTGTAGTTATTCATTAATGATGGAACAGTATTCTAAAGTGTTACCCATTTGAGTTTCATTAAATGACCATCCCTATAGTATAAATTCCGGGTATCTCTTGTTCTTTGAAACTACAATAATGGGGAAGACTGCTGACTTGGCAATGGTCCAGAAGACAATCATTGACACCCTCCACAAAGAGGGTAAGTCACAGAAGGTCATTACTGAAAGGGGTGGCTGTTCACAGAGTGCTGTATCAAAGCATATTAAAAGAAAAGTTGACTGGAAGGAAGAAATTGTGTAGAAAAAGATGCACAAGCAACAAGGATGACCGCAAGCTTGAGAATACTGTCAAGCAAAGCTGATTCAAACACTTGGGAGAGCTTCACAAGGAGTGAACTTAAGCTGGAGTCAGTGAATCAAGAGTCACCATGCTCAGACATCTTCAGCCAATGGCTACCAAGCCACTTCTGAAACAGAAACAACGTCAGAAGCATCGTACCTGGGCTAAGGAGAAAAATAACTGGACTGTTGCTCAGTGGTCCAAAGTCCTCTTTTCAGATAAAAGTCAATTTTGCATTTCATTTGGAAATCAAGGTCTGGAAGAAGACTGGAGAGGCACAGAATCCAAGTTGCTTGAAGTCCAGTGTGAAGTTGCAGTCAGTGATGATTTGGGGTGCCGTGACGTCTGCTGGTGTTGGTCCATTGTGTTTTATCAAGTCCAAAGTCAATGCAGCTGTCTACTAGGAGATTTTAGAGCACTTTATGATTCCATCTGCTGACAAGCTTTATGGAGATGCTGATTTCCTTTTCCAGCAGGACTTTAGCACCTGCCCACAGTGCCAAAACCACTTCCAAGTGCTTTGCTGACCTGAACCCCATATGGAATCTATGGGATATTTTCAAGAGAAAGATGAGAATCAGTCAATCCAACAATTCAGACGAGCTGAAGGCTCAATAGTGCCTCAGCAGAGCCACAGGCTGATCGTTTCCATGCCACACCTCACTGATGCTGGAGTTTGTGCTACAGGAGCCCCGACCAAAATATTGAGTGCATAAATTAACATATTTTAAAGTGCCTCTATTATGGGTAATGAAAGGTTCATATTTTGTTTTTGGGATCCCCAACAACAGGTTGACATGCATGCAAGGTCAAAAAACACTTTCATTGTCTTATAATATGCATTTAATTTACCTTATTTGCTCAACGACTCCCAAACGATTCGCTCAACAATTAATTTTTCCAAACCCCTCCTTTGCGTGACGATAATCCGCGGTGATTGATCCGATTGGTCTCATTTTCATTTCATCATGCCTGTAATGCCTGATAAAGCACCATTTGTGAGAACAACTGCTAATTTGTGTACAGCATTACCGGGGAAACCACTATTTATACAGCTCCAAAAGCGGCATCTAGTGGCAAAGAATGAATTGCATTTTCATTCAGACCAATGCAAAAATCAAGTTTTCCCAGGTCTGCGCATGCAACAAGTGGGCGGGCAATATGCTAATGTTTCATGTTGACGTCAACATGAAACGGCTTGGGATTCATTTTAAAAATTACTCGTTTCAATGATTCAGAGTCGACTCTTTCTTTTGATAGACAATATCTTTATACATGGTGCACTTTTAGATTTAAAACTTTGCAGGATGTTTTCATTCACTTAGACCTGTGTTATCACAGGCCATATCACCCTGCAGCCCAAGACTGGTTGCCCACTGAAGCTAAGCAGGGTTGAGCCTGGTCAGTACCTGGATGGGAGACCTCCTGGGAAAACTAGGTTGCTGTTGGAAGAGGTGTTAGTGAGGCCAGCAGGGGGTGCTCACCCTGTGGTCTGTGTGGGTCCTAACGCCCCAGTATAGCGACGGGGACACTATACTGTAAAAAGCACCGTCTTTCGGATGAGACGTTAAACCGAGGTCCTGACTCTCTGTGGTCATTAAAAATCCCATGACACTCATCGTAAAGAGTAGGGGTGTAACCCCGGTGTCCTGGCCAAATTCCCTCCACTGGCCTTTGTCAATCATGGCCTCCTAATAATCCCCATCCACTTGATTGGCTCTATGACTCTCTCTCCTCTCCACCTGTAGCTGGTGTGTGGTGAGCGCACTGGCGCCGTTGTCCTGTGGCTGCTGTCGCATCATCCAAGTGGATGCTGCACACTGGTGGTGGTTGAGGAGAGACCCCCCCCCCACACATGATTGTAAAGCGCTTTGGGTGTATGGCAATACACAATAAAAGCGCTATATAAATGCATCATTCATCATTCATTCATTCATTACACACTGCATGAAAGGTAATTTTCAAAAATCCATAATAGGGGCACTTTGAAGAACTTGAACTTTTCTGTTTTGCAAATCCTTTTTTTTATTATTAATATTAGGAAATACTGTAATATTTTGAGATACTGGATTTTGACTTTCAAGAGCTGTAAGCTCTAATCATCTAAATTAAAACAAAAAACTAACACTAGCGTAAAAATATACATCTTATCTCCATCCTGCCACCAGAGGTCTCTCGTACAATGACCAACAAACACATTAGGTGTTTAAATTACTGACAAAAATAAATTTTCTATGTGCTCATTTACAAATGATTGTTTCTTTTCTATGTGGGCTTCCTCAAAAAAGTGCATTCTTCTTCTTGTTTCCGTTTCCTATCTAATCTCTCTCCTATATGATCTTGGTTCATTAATATTCAACATATTAGCATACTAAGCAGAAATGCAAATTTAAAAAAATACTAGTATCTATTAAGTTCAGGATATCTTTGGTCTAAAAAGTTACTAGTAACTAAGTACTAGTTCTAATTTATCTTAAGTAAAGTATAACTAGTCACTATTGGAATAAGTACTAGTATCTAATAAATAAGAATTAGTATCTAATGATACAACTATATAATTTACAAACTACACTAGTGCCTAAAGAGTAAACAATAATACCTAAAGATGAAACACTAGTAGATAATGAATAAGTACTAGTACTTAATGGAAAATATACTAGTATCTAAAAATAAGTACTAGGAACATGAAAATAGATACTAGTACAGTTTATAGATTAAATGTTAAAATGGATTGCCATACTCTGTCATCTAGCGCACTGGTTCCCAACCCTGTACCTGGAGTACTGGAGTTTGTCTTCTCTGTCTGACAAACCATTTCAGGTCTTGGAGTGTCTACTAATGAGCGGATGACCTGAATTTAGGTGTGTCATGAGTCTGAGACATGCAAAATGTGCAGTGTTGGGGGGCCTCCAGGAACATGGCTGGGAATCACTAGTGGATGAATTTCAGAAGGGTACTTTCATCTCAAATGGAACATAATCAGTGATTTAATAAACACCCACTATTATGTTTGGCTACCATGTTTTACATTAAGAAATATTAGAATATTTTTTTTACGTACTGGCATCACTGGTGTGGAAACAATAAATGCTGTTTTTAATTACCTCCAATATGGCCAAATGTCAAGTCAAATTTGATTACTTGTGACATGATGTTTCATGTAAATGTAATAACTTTCTCAACCTCTTTTTAATATAACTATTTTGTCATATTTCTGTTAATATCTGTTGATAAGGCTGCATAGGTTAGGTGGGATATAAATATATTATAATATAATATTCAAATACATTGTAAATGTTGTTTCATGTTGCCTCATTACAGATGATTAAACATAAGTAGGACTTTTAAATGTAATTGATTCTGATCCATAATGTGAGTTCTGTAGAAATAGTACATATGTTTTGTATATACAACTCACAGTTTTCTAAACACTGCCATTCATTAAAAAGGACCAAATTCAATTTACACTATATCATCATTAGGTGTTCATCTGTAGAGTAAAGACATAAATATTAATTTAATACTTATTCTTTCTTCTGTCATCTGTTAACAGGTCACTTTATCAATCAATCCGTTCAGTGCTATTGTGACCCTGATCCTGCCTAGTGTATTAATAATGCTGGCTGACCTGGTGAGCTTTGCTCTGCCAGTTCAAGGAGGAGAACGCAACAACCTTAAGGTCACCTTGGTCTTGAGCTTCACCATGTTCCTAGTCATCCTCAACGATCATCTGTCCAGTGGTACAAGCTGTAGCCCTCTCCTCCGTAAGTGAAAGAACACAACAACAGGCCTCTTGCACCTCTGTCATTAACCCTGGGCAATATTCATAGTGTGATGCAGTACACTAGTTATTACTTGTGCAAGTTTGCAGATGTGAATACTTGGTCTCAATGAAAGCATGTTGAACATACTTAAATTTGGTATAAAATGAAAGTTGCAACCAACGGTACTTCAGTTTTTGTGATCATATAGTATAGTGAAATTGATCAAACAAGAAAGTGGTTTATCAGACTCAACAGACCGTATGTTCTTTAAGTAAACCATTCACAAAGCATGGTCTGAACAATGCAATGCAAGGCACTTGGGTACTGGGCACATAAGTCCTGTGAAACTAATAACTGACAGATGAACTCAAAACATTGCAGAAGCAAGCAAAAATAGCGTAGCTGTTGAATTTTTCCCCTCACATCTCCCATTTGCTTTTCACTATTGGATCAGGTTTAGAGTATGGTTACTGTAGGGATTATGTTTGTTTCAATATTCTGAGCATTAATCTTTCAGTTTTTTTTCA